>MU226362.1:117022-149980 GCA_018584345.1 Thuja plicata | reverse complement strand
AGCTCGCCGAGCCGCGAGCTCGGCCTGTCAAGCTGCGAGCTCGCGCAACCCGGGTGCGATCTGTCTCACCCTGGTATTTGTTTTTGCATTTTTTTAATTTTTTTTTTAAAACAACAACACATTTCACAAAAAAACATGTAATAACATAAAAACACATTTTTCCAATTTTTTTCATCCAAAATACGCAAAATCATTTTTTTCAAAGATCATCATCATTTTTTTTCACACTTGATTTTTTGGCCTTGCAGGGCATTGCCCCTTGACCCCATCTTCGGGGCACTTCCCCCAAACCCTCGTAGAATGAAATAAAAATTTGGGGGAAAATGAGCCAATAAAAGTGACCCAGAATAACCACCCCAACATCAATTTTTAATGAATTTTCATCCAAACCAAGGGCACACATCCGATCTTCGGGAGACCATCTTTGAAACATGCATAAGCCAAACACATGCATTATTCATCACGATCACAAATCAAGACACTTAAAATTTTCTAACTGAATCCAAAACTCCAATTTCAAAACACTTGATCGATTCACCAAATCTCAAACTCAAACATCAACATCAAATCCAAACATCGAATCGAATTCAAAGGCTAAGAAATCAAACGCTATGTTGGAACATCGAATCAACCAATATGAACAAAGGATTAACATTGGATGAATTTTTTTCTAAGAAAATGGATCAACAAACAAATAACAAAGTTAGTTCAATGATGTTTCTTGATTTTTATAACATGTCTTTTTAGCATATCAATGATGTTTTGAACTAGATACGCAATGATGGAGATATGATCTTTTCTGGATTTCTGCTTGTAAGGTTGATTCCTAGACATATGCAAGTTTATCTAATGACATGATCATCAAAGTGTATGCAATGAAAATTCCTGCAGCTACACAACAAGTCAAAACATGCAAAACACAAGATATATCAATAAATCAAAGCATGCAAATAACTTGAAACACAACTAAATTCTCACTACAACCTCTGATGAGCTAAAATAAGTGCACCTAAGACTTGTTTGATTTAATCTTAGAGGTTTTGTGGGTGTTCTCTCCCAACACAATGCAATAAAGTCTCACTATGATAGATGCAAAAGGATGAAGATTTGAGCACAAGTATGTGGAACTTGCCCCAAATCTCTCAAATGATGGATGCAAATGCAAAATCTATTCCAAGAATGCAAATGCAAGAGATTAACAACTAGATTCAAATGAAAACTAAGCTAAAGATGAGAATGCAAGATTCAAAACTAAACTATGAAAGTGAATCTCAACTACCATGCAATAAATGAAATGCAACAACTATGGAGATGAAAATTGTTAAGGATGCTAAAGTGCTCAAGTGCTCAAGTATGCAAGAATGCTCAATTCACCTTAACTAGTTGCAAAATGAGGAGTGAGGCTTCCTTTGATGGATTTGCTATAAAAAAATGGAGGGTTAAGATTAAGTGGTGTAAAATGAGTGGCTGAGATGAAAGGTTAGGTAGGGTTTTAGTGGGAGTGAAGGAGATTAAGAGGCAAAAGAAATGAGTGGCTAGGATTAAGAGGCAAAAGAGGAAAAAAGTCAACCCTCACCTTGGAAAAGGTGATTGTGCACATGATTTGAGGTAATCCACCTTTAATCAAGATTAGAGGAATAATTAGCAAGAGGCAAGATTAGAAAAAGGTAAATGAGGATTAAAGTAAATTTTAAATTAATCCAAGTTTAGAAGAATTTTGGGCTAGTGGAGGAATAAAATAAATAAAATTTATTTTATATTAAGTAATGGAAGGATAATATATTAAATTTAATTTAATTTATTATAGTATTTAAATAAAATTTAAATGCAAAGGGAAAATGAATTTATTTAATTAAAATAAAATTAATTAAATAAATAGAAGAATATAACACTATAGTTAATTAAAATCAATTATAATGTTAAGGACAAATATTAATAAAAATTAACATTAAGTGGGAATGGATAAATTTAAGTGTCTACATTAGCCCCTCTTTGAAGCGGTGTCAAAATTTGACATCGTGTCAAAGAAAAGAAAATGAGAGGAGAGGATGTGCCCCCTCGAGAAAATTGGCCAAAAAGGGCAAACTGGACAATTTTCTCAAAAAAAAGAAATTAGGGCAAAAAAAGAGGAAAGAAATAAAAAGGAGCCCACCAAAGAGCCTCTTATAAAAGGGAAAAAGGGAACTACAAAGGTCACTTGCACCAAGAGGAAGGAGAGAAATGACCAACCTAAGGGACAAACAACAGCTGGGGGAGCGAGTTCGAGCCTACAGACGTCCAACCGGGATGGGGGAGTCGGTGAGTTCTAAAACCTACCATTATTTTTAATGATTTAGTTAGTTTTTTAAAATTTTAAATGCATTTTAGGTTTGTAAAATTAGAAGGGGGGAACCCTCGCCACCCACCCAGGGACAGGTGAATTCACCCAACAAGGCGGTGGGCACAACCATCTATCCTTAAACGGGAAACACTGCTCACCGCAAGGCGGACGAAGTCGTCCGTCTGCAGATGGGAAGTTATGCCCTGTGGAGTGGCAGGCATAGCCGCCCATCCCTAGACAGGTGGCTCCACACCGCCGAGCGGTGGGCGCAGCTTCCTGTTAGTGGACGGGTGGCTACACACCGCCCAGCAGTGGGCGCAGCCGCCCGTCAGCCGACAGACGGCTCTACACTGCCTAGCGGCAGACATAGCTTCCTGTCTGTTGACAGGCGGAAGCCCCCACCCGTGCCAAATTGTATGCAATAAAAATTCCTGCAGTTGCACAACAAGCCAAAATATGCAAAACACAAGATATACCAATAAATCAAAGCATGCAAAGAATTTGAAACACAACTAAATTCTCACTACAACCTCCGATGAGCTAAAACAAGTGCAGCCAAGACTTGTTTGATTTTTTCTTAGAGATTTTGTGGGTGTGCTCTCCAAACACAATGCAATAAAATCTCACTATGATATATGCAAAAGATTGAATATTTGAGCACAAGTATGTTGAACTTGCCCCAAATCTCTCAAATGATGGATGCAAATGCAAAATCTATTCTAAGAATGCAAATGCAAGAGATTAACAACTAGATTGAAATAAAAACTAAACTAAAGATGAGAATGCAAGATTCAAAACTAAACTATGAAAGTGAATCTAAACTACCATGCAAGAAAAGAAATCTAAACTAAGATGAAATGCAACAACTATGGAGATAAAAATTGCTAAGGATGCTAAAGTGCTCAAGTACTCAAGTATGCAAGAATGCTCAATTCACCAACTAGTTGCAAAATGAGGAGTGAGACCTCCTTTTATGGATTTTCTATGAAAAATGGAGGGCTAATATTAAGTGGTGGAAAATGAGTGGCTGAGATGAAGGGTTAGGTAGGGTTTTGGTGGGAGTGAAGGAGATTAAGAGACAAAAGAAATGAGTGGCTAGGATTAAGAGGCAAAAGAGGAAAAAATTCAACCCTCACCATGGAAAAGGTGATTGTGCACATGATTAGAGGTAATCCACCTTTAATCAAGATTAGAGGAATAATTAGCAAGAGGCAAGATTAGAAAAAGGTAAATGAGGATTGAAGTAAATTTTAAATTAATCTAGGTTTAGAGGAACTTTGGGCTAGTGGAGGAATAAAATAAACAAAATTTATTTTATATTAAGAAATGGAAGGATAATATATTTAATTTAATTTAATATATTATAGTATTTAAATAAAATTTAAATACAAAGGGAAAAATGAATCTATTTAATTAAAATAAATTTAATTAAATAAATAGAAGAATATAACACTATAGTTAATTAAAATCAATTATAATGTTAAGGATAAATATTAATAAAAATTTATATTAAGTGGGAATGGACAAATTTAAGTGTCTACACAAAGAATCATCGAGGATATTTGTATATCAATAGGGATCATACATTTTCCTATTTACGCACAAGGATACTTAGGCCATTTAGGTAATTCATACCTTAATGCCAAGATCCACTTGCAACATTGAATATGATGAAAATGATATTCATATCCCCATGGTTTGGAAATCTCACCAGTGAGGGTTGTATCAATTTCATTGATTCAAAAAGCCTCAATGATGGCAGTGGTCACATTGAATCTGATGAAATAGGTAATCATACCATCATGGTTTGGAAATTTCATTAGTGAGGGTTGTACTAGTTTTCAAATGGTTTACAAAAAAAATCTCAATGATAATAATTGCAGAAATAGCGATCTATTACAAAGTGACAACTGTGTAGTTGCCTTTGCATATTGCATTCATGTTAGATTAAATCATGCATTAATAATCATTATGGGAGTTCTCAAGGATAGTGGGAATCAATCATCCAGGTCAAATTATCAATATCAAAAGGAAGAGGCAAGGTCTCTCAAATGTCGACATTCACAATATCTATCAAATGTCCACATCAACATACATCAAGCGTCCATCTCTAACATCATCAAAGGAGGTACATATGTCCATCATTAAATGTCTGATATCATAACAATAATCTAAGCATGAATGAGTCCTAACTCTATAGGATGGTCCATCAACATACCATCACCTATACCTGCACTCATAGATGGCCTTGTGCCAATCACCCTAGAAGCTATTATTTATCACCTATCAGGTTCTGTAATCTTACAGTCCATCATATACCATACTTTTCAAACAAGTAAATCCTTCATATTTGTTCCATTCACATCACATCAATTGCAAGTGTTGTCAACACAACATTGATCTTTGATTTTGGAAAGTTCCCTATCAAGGATTATAGGTCCTTCACCTAGAACCCAAGAAATCAAGGTCAATTTTGAGTCTATATCATAGAAATATATTTTTTCTATTAAGACTCTGTCATCTTTGACACACTTCATTTTGATCAAATCCTAATTGGAACCTTTGTCTATCAATTGTTTGCAAAACTTTCATCACAATACCAGATCAATCAACTCATCATCCTATTTATCTAACCATTTATCAATCATCATAAATCATACCGTCTAATGAAATATCAATCATCACATATTTGTCTTCTTATCTATCGACAGATCCATCGCATCACATTTTCTCTGATCGATCTCTCAAGGGGGAATATCATACCGATCATCATCTTGACCAGATTATCTCAAGGACATCCAACTAGTATCAAAAGCATATAGCTAGTATCAAAAGAAGATCAAGGTCTGGCACATTTTCTCAACTTCAAAGTTCATCTTTTATCAGGATTTAAATCGACACAACTAACATTGATCAAATTTTTTCAATCAAAGAAAATCATTTTCCTCAACTCCAATTCTTGCAACATCATCTCGATTTTAATCCCAAGGGGGCATACTGGCACCAGGGTGTCTAGTTTTGTGAAACGGGGTACTTTTTGAAATCAGGGACATCGGATGTCAATTTTGTTTTTACATCAGGGCATCAAAATGGAACATTTTTCACAACAGACGTATCACATTGTCAACAAAACAACATCAGGATCATATCAACAACATGTCAACATCATTTTTGGCATCGTATCAACATCATCATATCAGGGATTCACATCAGAGTATCAACATCAGTATCAACATCAAATTAGAGCTTCATCGTCAGTATCAACATCAGATCAAACATCAATATTATCATCAGACATAAAAAATCAGGTATTCTTTGAACTAGTGTGCTTCACACATTGATTCAAAGAGGGGCATTTGTAGACACCCTAAATTGGTCAACCAAAATTAACATGGTCAACCAAAGTCAAAATGGGTCAAATCAAGTCAACATCATGGATTAAATAACAAAGTCATTTAATTAATTAAATCTAAGCTAAAAGGGGATTAATTAAACTATGTAATTAATTAAATCAATTAGTTATATAGTTCAAATTAAATAAATCAAACGCAACCCATTAAAACCCCTTACATGGATAATTTAATTAATTGATTGATTTAATTAAGTCCTAATTACTTTCAACAAAGGGGACAAAGAACCAAAGAGCCAATGAGAAGAAGGGATGAAGAGCACATGGATCACTCCAAGGCTTTTCTATTCTCCACTCCTTTTGTCATCTTGTCCCCCTATTTGAAATCCATCACTCAACCTTGACCTCAACTCTACCTTGACCTTGGTTAATCAAAATCACCCCCTATCCTTGGGAATTCTTATAAATAGGATGATTTTCTTAGTGTAATGTTACTAATTCACATTTAGAGTCATAATTCACATTCGAATTGCATCTTGAATTGAGCATTTAGAATTTAGAATTGAAGCATTCTTGAAGAGTCTTGTTATAATGGAAAAATCATTCATGATTACATAGAATAGGGAATTTCATCTTAATTTGCATCTTAGATCCATGTTTTCATCATCATTAGCACAATTCTCATTCAAGGGGTTGTCACTTTAGGATGCTTTACAGCTGAGAGCATTTGTTTAGTCCTTCTAGATAGAGAACCATGAGATGATTTTAATTTTCTTTCACTTTCAAAGTTGATTAACCTAGTTATATCTTTCAAAGTTTGTTTGAAAAGTATGTTAAATTAATATTTCATGTAGGTTTGTGAGTTTATGATTTACGAACTACACACATCCACAAAGTAATCTCTGCAATAAGTTAGCATCAAACTACAATGCTTCAATCTCCAACCCTCCACTCATAACAAGCTCATCAAAATCTCTTTAATACGGCTCAACAACAACATCATCAACAACCACACTCTGTGCAACTAGGCCTTCTTCAAAAAGATCACCAGATCCACCCAAAAGAAAATATTTCTCAATCATAGGAAAACAAATCTCCTCATCCTTACCAACTAAATTATCCCACTCAACTTCTACCTCAACAATTTTCATTAGCAAGTTATCATAAATCAAACTATTAAATGCAACCATAAGCAGTTCTTCCAAAGGAACCTCATAATCAACAACATCCTCAATAGTATGACACTCATCAAATTTCTCATAAGATCTAGTCAATCGGCCAAGGAACTCATCAATAACCCCTTCTTCTTCATCTATAGACATCTCAGAAGAAAGAACACTCACCGGTGTACTTTTCTCAACAAGCTCCACCTCAAATCTAGCAAGATCCTCCAAGCCTTCACCGAGACTATTTCCCTCTACAACATTCACACCAACAACATCTCCTATGCCTTCATCAACCCAAGTTCAACAAAACACTCCAAAGAATCCTTTTTCCCACAAGAAAATCTTCTCTGCAACTCCATCTCTATTTCCTCCACTTGTCTCTTCAACTCAATTATTTTCTCTTCTCACTTTCTCCCTCTTAATTTAACCACCTTAAGAATTCAAAGAATCCACCCAATGACAAAGGTCATCTTCCTCTTTCTCTTCTCCATCACATGCTTAGTCCTCATCATTGACATATCCTTTATCCTAAGGTGCAACTACCTCACTTCAGCTGTCTGTCCACCAATATGATACATCAAAGAGCACAACTTATCAGCAATAATAGTTCCTCTTCGATCCATCTCACACAAATCCATAGCAAGCATAGGTCAGTTATACATTCTTCCACCCCACAAAAATCCCTCCATATAATCACGAGCTCGGGAACAAACAATCAATCACCAAATCATACTCCAATAAACTCATACTAGCCATCAACAGGTAACATATCCTCAGCGATCCCTTGCGCAAGTCCTTCATTGATGTCAGTTAGATCCAGTCTTTGTCACCTCACAAGAAACGCCCTAGGAACTTTACAAGTCCAAGATCTAAGATCACTTCCACAAAAATACTGAATCTCTCTCTACTACCACTTGATGTAGTCAAGGAAGGGTAAATCCCCAAAGGAAATGTCCAACCTTGCAGCCTGAATCAACATAACAATAATAACAAGAAACCCAGTGATATGAATCAAACACAATAAATTTCATTATCATCAACAAGAATTTTACACCATGTCAGGTTGTAAGGCCTTCCTGATTATAACCCACTATAAATTACTCTTAGATCTATGTTATGATCTACCCCATCTCAGAACTATCATCCCCTTGGATGCTACTCTTCTAAGATACCTCAACACATTACATTTATACATTGCCACCAACAGGTTGGCCTAACAAAGAATCACAAGGAAATGTGTAACAACATTTAGGACATGAACCAAAATTTGAAACAATGATCACAATAAATGAATATAAGGATGCATGATCATAAATATAGGTCCACACAATTTCCAAAAATCATGATCTACAACCACACACATTAAAATCCACTAATCACCAACCGCGTGATGAACCCCTAAGATCGGTCCAAACAAGAAATGAACACGATACCCATCGCCACTAGATGAATCCAAACTTGAACAACCATGAACTAAAAGAGATGTGATCATAGGAAATTTCTCCTAGAGAGGTCCTAAACATTAAGGAATTATCACACACATTAACTCCAACACAGGATCAAAAGCTGAATCGACCTCTCCAACAGGAAATAAGAACAAAAATAAGATTGAACCAAACTACAAATATCTTCTCCAAGAAAGAACAAGACATAATGCGATCATAGAAAAAATTTCCCCAATATGTCAAGAACAAACCCATAAGATCACATAGGGTATAGAGCCAATAGGAATGACTGCCACCGAAAACACCAAAACTGCCAACTGAAACAGAACAAAAAATAATCTAAAGGGAAATCTTTTTGGTTGATGCAAGATTGCCAAGATCCCAAGATGGTCCTGCATCATAGATCCACCTTTAGTGCTCTTATAACATTATCATCCTCATTTTTGCACATGTTTACACATACTTCATTGTACATTGGAGGATGATCCACCTTTGGTGGACATGTGATACCACCTAGTATGGTTGATAGGTTATCACTTGCATATCTCCTATATATCATGCATTGCCTATATATTCAGGAATACCTATATTGTACAAATCAAAGGGCATTTTATCTGTCTATTTTTTATCATTATTGAATCAATCAATTGATCATATTATTTTTCCTATCTCTCTTGTTCTATCAATTGAGCTTCTCGATCTTGACATATTTTCATTGCATTAGGAAAATTCTTACATGATATCAATGCTTGATGAAAAATTCTTACATCATATCAGAGCCATAAAATGTTTCATTTCATATCCATTGGAGAGTTTTTTGCTTCAATTTTGGAGGCCCATGATTCAAATCTAGGATCAACAGCTTGTGGGAGCGTCAAGAGAAAGATTTGACCTCACCATTGCATCTAGGTGGCCATTCAACTGATTTTTGACAATTATTTTTCTTACTTTAGGAAAAAGTTAAATTTGAGGCAAAAAGTTTTTGTAAATTGGACTTGTATGGCCCAATCTACGATTTGGTATGAACTTTTGGAATTATTTTTTCAGATCTGCAAATTTGTTTAAATTTTGTCAATTAAATTTGTCACTATTTTATTTGTTATTCCCCTACAAAACATTAGGCTAGATCAGCCTCTGTATTATGTCAGTTTTCATAGAGTTACATGTCACATCAGGTAGATCTATATAGTCATTATAATCAAATTCTATGATAAGCGGCCTCCCATCCCCTAGTTGCATGAAAGTCTGGTGAGAGTACCAAAAACCTTCGACAAACTCGTCGTATAAATTTGTTTCAATCAAAAGTGGAGCGATTTTTTTAAAAAGTAAAGGGTATTTTTGCGATGCATGTGGGACTAAATTCCCAATAACAACTACACATCACTGTCACCCCTCTCTAGCACCCCTCCATAGGGATAGCGTACCTTCCTCCATGCAGGATACCAAACATCTACTATTTCTCTTGATGATGCTTGTGTTCTTAGAGTCATGGATTCTTGTGATTCAGTCCAACAGGATATTCCTTGTCTTCTGGAAATAGTTCCTTGGCGTGACATCTTGACATACATTACAGGCTTTTTTGTGGAGTCCTACATTGAGGATTTGGGAGACTTCCTTGATTACATTTATTTTCTCTTTGTTGGCGATGATTCTTCTTTAGTTGTTATGAGGGAACACTTTGACCCTCATCTTCATTCTCCACTTGATCATTCTTTCAAGTTTGACATGATTATGGATCCTTTGATACAATATTTGGAGGAGGTCTCTTTATGTTTAGAGAAGACATTTGAGTCTTTGGAGATTGGCATTCATGAGTCTCAAACTTCACTTGAGATGCACACTACACTGTTCAAGTTGATCATACTAATTTTTTGGAGACCCCTATCTAGCTTCCTGAGACATCATACATTTTGAGGATTCTTCTTAGAGATTGGGGAGGATTCATTGACACACCTATGACATTGTTTCTTCCTAAGGGGGGGGAATCATTCAATTTTATTGGTGCAATGTCTACATTGATCCTAGAGCATCTACCATTGGTGTACCTTCTACATTGAGGGGGGGGGGGGGCTTCTTTGTCTCTCTTCCTACCTCCTATTTTGAGGAGACATCCTTGTCTTTGGATATTGATCCAAATTCTTACATGGAACCGTTATCATTGGTTATTTTCTTGTCACCTTCTATTGGGCATGTTCCTTATTGGTTCGTAGTATCTTCATCAACCAAGGATATGGCAACAAATGATCATACTTCAAAGACATCATACTTCCTTTGGAGTCCCCTTCCTTATTCCTACCCATAATAGGAAGAATTCTTGCATCTATACTTGGTTTATCTTCTTCATAAGGGGAGAAATATTGTTTGTAGGAATTGCTCTATGTTTTTCCTTCAATAACTCACTATACTTGCAGGACATTGTTCATTGTGGGGGATATCATGTCTCCTTGTTTCCTTCCTATGGGGAGATACTTTATTTTATATACATGATGTATGTCGTAATAGGGGGGTCTTGATTACTCCATGCATACATGCATCTTGTTTTCTTCATCTCTCTTTTTGGGGGAAGGTTATTTTCCATGAGGTTTTCCCTCTTTCTCCTCTTTATGAGAGATTGCAATGCCTTTTCTCTTTCATATTGTACATGGGTACCTAACATGGCCTAGTATCTAGGAACCGTCTTGTATTGTCATCCAACATTGTGAGTTTAAGTGCATTCCCCTAATTTTAACTTAAGAAGGGTGTTGGTGTAATTAAATACTTAATTACACTTTACTTAAGCTTACTTAGGATAATGCATTACATAGTAGTTTATATTTTAGACACTTAGGATTTTGCATCTTATTTTAGCATATGGTGTAGGAGAAACTCTACTTTATGTGTTAGATCCACATTTAGTGCTCTTATCACATTATCATCCTCTCATTGTTGCACATGTTTGCACATACTTCCTTATACAATGGAGGATGATCCACCTTTTATGGACATGTGATTCCACCTAGTGTGGTTGATAGGTTATCTCTTTCTCATCTCCTAGTTATCATGCATTGCCTATATATTCAGGCATATCTATATTGTAAATCAATGGGAATTTTATTAATGTATTGTTGATCACTATTGAATTAATCAACTGATCATATCATTTTTCCTATCTCTCTTGTGCTATCAATTGGGCTTAGATCTTGGCATATTTTCAATGCTATACCCCATATGTATATGCAATTTCAAGCATATATGCCACCTACACATACGAAAATTTAACATATATATTATTTGTCCTAATGTATATGTTATTTTCACAAATATTTTACAGCCTTATGTTAATACACTATGACATTACAAGTAAATATGCTAACCCATTCTAGGTAAACATCACTAGATCATATATGTTACACCTTGAAATAGAGAAAATTGGAACCTTCTAGCCTAAACATGTATTTAATAGTTAGAAACTATTTCCAAACACCATTACATTAGGTAACATTCAATTAGGCCCAACTTAAAACCCTTAGTAGAGGCTATTTGCACCAAGTTGTGGACCGATAAAGTTGACACATGTTTTAAAAAAATTCAAATTTTATATAACTCGATCGGGTTATTGAAATTTTGAAATTGTACTAGGCTTTGTAACCAAGCCTAGACAATATTATTAAAAAACTTTACCTTTCTCAGAACCCAATCGGGTTCTGAGATGTTTCTAATAACCCGATCGGGTTATAAGACATATTATATTTTCTAATAACGTGACCGGGTTCTAAGATGTTTCTAATAACCCAATCAGGTTATTAGAAACATATTATATTTTTCAAAGCCCATGGATTAGGCCATTTCTAATGCTTAAACCACAGAGAAGTAGAGTGGAGAAGGGAAAAAACACCTAAGAACCCGGTTGAGCTTTGAAGAAAACAAGATATCTTCAACAATTTGCACATTTTCAAGCAATGGCGCCCTCTAAGAAAGGTATGTATTATTGTTTTTGTTGTTTTGTTATTTTTTTATCAAATTAGGTTATGATATTGATTTTTTGTTTTCTTTTATTAATTTCGTATCAAATTCATCAAACAACCCAAGAAGAGGAAAAAGAAATGAAAGACCACCAACCGTAAACCCTCCTCAAAATTATCCTCGTCCACCACCATCACCACCCGTAAACCCTCCTATAAATTCTCCTCATCCACAATCACCACCACCTGTAGACCCTCCACATGTGCCATTAAATCATGTAAATGCAACACAAGAGGATCTCGTGCAATGTATTAACCAAAATAGTCAACAAATTAATATATTAGTCAATAGGTTGAAGGCTTCCAGTCTTCAGCATCATTCTACCCTCGCCACTACATTAGAAAAATGTCCAATAGTGCAAATGAGGTGTCTCAAGAGGTGACAAAATGGGGTTCATGGAGGGATAGGTGTCGTACATATTATGCTGATGGTTTATCATATGAGGATGTGAAAAGAAAAGGCATAGAAAAAAATGACATATGTACCATTTTTACCTATCCTAATACTAGAAATTCCCTAGAAGTTAATACAAAATGGTTTCCTATACATTGGTGTGCTCATAGGGGGATGAAATCAACTTTTGGGATAGGTGGTACATGGTATTTGACCAACTACCTTGTAATAATAATGAGGTGCCTTTATATTTTTTGAGGAAGCTATACTGTGACTTTATACTTGGCGAGAAGCCAAATTACTTTGACTTTCATGAGTTCCAGGGTAGAGGCAGAGGCTCTGCATGGGATAGACCTGGGGCACATAGGATTACCTGACCACAAGATAGGAGGTTTACTGCAAGAAAACCCCTCATTCATTTTGTGGTCCCAGTAGTGGTGAAGGAGTATATGGATATACAGACTCTTCATGCAGTTGCATCATTGACTGATGTCATTATCCAGCATGACACTCAGTTAGTTGGAGAGGATGGATCAGTGCCTGTGCCACCTCCATCTTCATCAAATGCTCCATTAGGATCATCCCATCCCACACCAGCTCCATCATCATCAGAAGTACCATTAGGATCATCTCATCCTGTGCGAGCTCCATTATCATCAGATACACTTGCAGGGTCAACCCAGCCCATTGAGCATATCTGCATCAGTTGTAATGGTATATGTGATGGGGTAGATAGTTAGGTGAGTGTGGATGTTTTGACATCCCATTCATGTTTACATTATGAGAAAATAAGTCAAGTATCCACTATTGAGGATATGACCCTCACAGATGATCTATTGTCAATGGTGTATGGTACAAAGCCGACACAAGTTTGTTTAAATTTGTGTTTTGACATGTTATTTTAATTAATTACCTAAATATATTAAAATTAAATAAATTGTTATGTATAGAAGAATCTAAATTTATACATGAATAATATGCATTGCAGGGTGCAGCTGGTGGTACAAGCGCACCAAGGAGTGCCCATTCTAGTAGACATAGATGGGTAGCTCAAACACCTGAGGTAATGTTTTCAAATATTCATAAAATAGAATAGTACGTTGTTTTCAAAATATCATATATTAATAATTTGTATGGTGGTAACTTAGTGTATGTTTGTTTTCTATTGTTTTATGGTCAAAGAATTTTTTTTAATATAATTCAACTCAAGGAATTCACTTCCTTGTCCAGCCATCATGACTAAAATTGATTTGAACTCCCACCCTCCATCCTTGGACTCAATTCAACCTATTCTGAAATCATACATAGACTCATACCCCAACCAATCACTTATTGTCTTCTGAATCAACATTTAACATCATTCAGAATATCCAACCATCGTTATTTTACTCTTATTTCTTGTTCAAAATCATGAATACAATCTCTGATTGTTCACTGATTGTGAATATCCTTAATCCTTCAATACAACTCCATGAACTTATGAAGACTCCCAACATATAACTTCTAAGACACCCCAAGAACCCCTCAACTTATCACAAGGCCCTTATCCTATCGCTCAAAGCATATTCACTTGCTAGTTCAGTAAACTTTACTCTTTGGCATTTCACTGTCATACTAGGACAATCCCCATATACTAGTCTATATCTTCACCATAGAAAATAAACCATCTACACCCTAGGTCCATAAGCACCCCAAATATTTTCATCACTTCCCATACCACCTACTCTGATGCGAGTGTCAAGGGTATGATGATCCAATCACTGAATCCCTTAACTCTCTATAAAGAGTGGAAAAACCTGACTCTCACACATTTAAAAATTGATGTAAAACACAACCTCAATACCCGCCATGAGAATTATGAGATGCAGACAACAGAGATGGGTTCATCATGAAGAGGCTTACTAAGACCCAAGCCACTAGTCTTAGCGCAAAAATGGTTGCAAGGCTTACAAGCCCACGCAATGATCAATGGGTACCTTAGACATCATGGATGAATCAAAATGGACTTGGTCCATGCACACAATCAAACTGATTGAGACCTTTGAAGGAATTTTCTAAACTATCTAATCAAATGCTAGTAGCCATGTCTAGGCAGTACAGTCAAGATAACTTTGCAAAGCCCCAAAATACTTAGGGATTGAATAATATATTCAAATACCCTTTACTAAGATACATCTAAACTAGGAGCACCAAGGTTTGAGGGGTCAAAATAGGGGCTAAGTCGAAGAATCTCATACTAGACCAGAGGGCTAATTAGGCCTCCACTAAAGAAGGAAGTTCTAGAAAATGGAAGTGTTTCCTTCTAAAACCAATTGGAACACTTAGGTATTCACAAAAAAAAATCAAATCCACAATTAGGGCCCTTAGTACTTGGTTCTCTAGAAGTTATACACTGCTGTGTATATTCAGATTTGGTGCATACATTGAGATATACACCTAGGGCGCGATCATATGGACATCTCCCTGCCCTAACACAAAAAAAACTTGTAGAATCTTTGAAATAATATTACGAAGAATCTTTCCACCAGATATTATCCAATTCCCATGGTGGAAACACTTCAAACTTGAAAAACAATGTGAAACTCTTAGAAATGAACAAAAACTAGAGTTACAGAGACAAAAATCACGATAACTGGAGTTATAGGTAAGATCTCTTCACCAAACTAGTTGCACTCGAAGGATAAGACATAGGGGAATATAGCCAAGTTGGTTTATGTAGAGTTGAAGCCCATGACCATAGTACCTATCCCATGACCATAGTATACCAAGTGGCTTATAAGTGCCCAAAATTGGAACTAGGTCTCACAATTGGATCTCAATGATAGACTAATTATAAATCCTTGAAATAAAAGATGTCTTGGGTCCCTTTGGTCCAAGATTTAACTGAGAACATCAAGGGTCTACAGTCTTCATGAGACTCCATGTGCTAGGAGGTGCTCCTGCACCATACTCTCAACCTAAAAGAACTCTAAATCCCTCCCTGCTAAGGGTAAACACACTAAAACATACTCATTGCTAGGCTACAATAGTCCAATTACCTACTGCAAAAGTGGTCCTAACCTCTGACCCCCACCAATACAATCCGGACCATCCTTCTCTAACTATGACTATAATTTTTTTAAAGAATAGTCTTGTGTTTGAAAGAAGATAAATTTTTTATATTGTAATAATGGTTCATAAAATTTGTTTATAAACTTGTGATAATAGAGTTGTGGAGCATAATAATTTGTGGAATCCAAGAGAATCATAATCTTCATTGTAAACTATTGCTTATATATTTATTTGGTGTTTTATAGGGCTTGTAAGGGGCTCAAATTTCTGAGATTGAGGATGTCACCCTTTCTGCCATTGACTTTGGCTTATAGAGCTATGTGGTATCATATTTTGCACACCTCTTGTTTATAGTTTTAATTGAACCCATGTGATATCATATTATTTCTCTTATGTTAAAATTTTTTTTGTTCGCCTACCCCACCAAGCTCGAGGTCGTTAGGAAAGAGGAAGAAATCATCAGGGACATTGAAACAAAAAAAGGTAATTAAGTCCAATTTAAGTATATTTGTTGAAATGTATTATGAACATTTCAATGTAGTCTATATTGATGAATGCACTTGAATTGTTTATTGTATACATGTAGAATCAATTGGGTTTCACTGAACTAACGAATGCCCCAGACACTGTTGATGTTCAGGAGAGGGAGGAGGTAACATGTTCTCATATTTACTTTCAATTACATTCTTGTTTGTTCAAAATATTTTAGAAATCATGTTCCTCTATTAGTATGTCATTTGCTACGAATTTTCATATAGGAATTGGTCATAGCTGCCTCAGATGAGGCAAACCCTTCTCCACTTCCTAGGGAACCCTTGCCTAGCACAGGAGATCCAGCTGCGGTATGCATTTTCTTTTTAGTCCATGCATTTTTTATTTTTTAGTATTTATTGTTTATAACATGTATTTTGTATTTTTTTTATGTTATAGGACCCTTCACCACTACCTGTCCTTCCTCTACCTTGCCATTTTTCTAGGACTCCCTCTCATCCACAACGGAGCCCATTTTGTTTATCATTCAGGCCAAGCATAAGAGATCCAGCTGAGGCTTCAGTATGCAAATTTGTATTATCTAGTGTATACATTTTTTGCATTATCTAGTATTTCTCGGTCCTATAACATATTTTCTATTTTACCATACAAGAAAAGGTCCAAACCGATTCATCAATGGTTTTGGCTCCCTCCAGCACAGGAGTTCCAACTCATGTTGTGGTATGCTTTTTTTATTTTTTAGTATTTCTTGTTTATAACGTATTTTGTATTATTGATTTTTCTTGTTATAGGACCCTTCACCACTTCTTGTCCTTCCTCTACCTCTCCATTTTTCTAGGAGTCCCTCTCACCCACGACGGAGCCCATTTAGTTTATCATTTAGCCCAAGCATAGGAGAAAGAGATGAGGTAATCAATAATTCAACTGTCAACAAATTACAGCCCAATGTTTATTTATTTTGATATTATTTTGAGATAATATATATGGCTTAGCATTTGAATTGTTCTTGTGCAGAGACTTAGTGACCCAAGTGCTGCTGCAAAGAAGCTCAATTTTGATTAACTATATATGTGACATTTGTACATTATATATATCAACCTGGACATAGTTGATGTCATTTTTTGTAACTCTATTATGGATTTGGCATGTACACCATGTATTGATATGTACGCTATTATTGTTCATTTTTTTTATATATGAAACTTCAAATTTGATCCTTGAATCTGTTGGTTGGATGTTTATGCCTTAAGTGTATTCTTGTTTCACATGACTTGCGTATATGCATGTGTGTTTCGATAAATTAATGTACTTGTGTCTGTACTTCATGTATATGACTCATAACCTAAATTCATGTGTACGACCTACGTGAATGACTTAAGTGAATTCATATTTATGCTTCATAATGTATGTACTACATGTTCACTCCAGGACATAAGAAATTTTATGATTTAAGTGAATTAATGCTTGCTGTGCTACTTTTTATTTAGGTGTATCTTTCATGCTCTATATGTATGCACTCCATGACTTAAGTGAATTTATGTTTGTAGGTGTATCTTTCATTCTCTATATAATGTTCCTTGGGTACACCTAGGAAGCTATAGGGGTCTTTGGTATAGGGAACCCAAGCAACACCAGACATGAATAGGAGTCTTCATTGGTTCATCTTCACATATTTATAATCATGGTTAGATCCTAGAGATCAACCATTCATTTTGAGTAGATTGGTCTCATTGTAAAGTCAATCCATCTAGGTGTCTTTATAAACCTAAGGTTGATTAGACTCATGACCTATGATAGGATAAGTAGGTTTGATGTTTCTGGTCTAATAAAGCTCCTACAATAGGATCTAAGGGTCTTCTAAGTCCTTTCAATAGGTCTAGAGGTCCTAATAGAAACATTTTGCAACATTGTCAAAAGTTGCACAAATGTTGTCGAGCAACTTTTAAAAGTTGCTATGCAACTTTTTCATTATTGTTGTTTCAAACCATTCATTGTGGGACCAAACCGTCAGCTCTATCAGCTCTATTTGGCTAGTTAAATGCTAGGGGAGACCTTTTTCTCTTGCGAACCATCAAGAACATTCCGGCCCAAGTTAGACCAAAGTGTTCCCAAGGTGCACTAAGCCAAATTGGGCAGCAATGTTTGGAGAGCCATATCTCGGACCTCGTGAGAGATATCAGAGATCTATGAAGTGAAAAAGGACCATCTTGGGAAGGCCTACAAGCATGTGGCTCAGTTATGGGAGATTCCACTTAGATTCCATTTTCCGAACCGATCTTGGTTGGTGCAAAAAGTTGCATTTTTGGTCATTTGAAAGTTGCTCAATGGTGCATCTTTCAAAATGTTCATTGTGGGACCAAACCGTCAGCTCCATCACCTCCAGTTAGCTAGGTAAATGCTAGGGGAGACCCTTTTTCACTTTTAAACCATCAAAAACATTCTAGCGCAAGTCAGACCGAAGTGTTCCCAAGGTGCACTAAGCCAAATTGGGTAGCGATTTTTGGAGAGCCATATCTTGGACCTCGTGAGAGATATCAGAGATATGTGAAGTGCATAAGGACCATCTTGGGAAGGGCTACAAGAATGTGGCTCAGTTCTAGGAGATTCCACTTGGATTCCATTTTCCAACCCGATCTCGGTTGGTGCAAAAAGTTGCATTGTTGGTAAGTTGAAAGTTGCTCAATGGTGCATCTTTCAAACCGTTCATCGTGGGACCAAACCATCATCTCCATCAGCTCCAGTTGTCCAAGTAAACACTAGGGGAGACCTTTTTTCTCTTTCAAATCATAAGGAATGTTTTGGTGCAAGTCAGACCGAAGTGTTCCCAAGGTGCACTAAGCCAAATTGGGCAGCAATTTTTGGAGAGCCATATCTCAGACCTCGTGAGAGATATCAGAGATCTATGAAGTGAAAAAGGACCATATTGGGAAGGACTACACACACGTTGCTTAGTTATGGGAGATTCCACTTGGATTCCATTTGCTGACCCGATCTCGGTTGGTGCAAAAAGTTGCATTGTTGCTCAGTTTGCTCAATGGTGCATCTTTCAAACCGTTCATCGTGGGACCAAACCGTCAGCTCCATTTGACCAGGTAAACGCTAGGGGAGACATTTTTTTGCTTGCAAACCATCAAGAACATTCCAACTCAAGTTAGACCAAAGTGTTCCCAAGGTGCACTAAGCCAAATTGGGCAGCAATAGAAGTAAAACAATTCAAACGTCCACAAAGTATAACATATAACACCATAATTTTGATTTTAGATTATGCCTATTATGTAGATTAATATGAAAATGAACATACATACATAAATACTACACATGAACCATTATTATAATTTAGAGAAACATGAGATATCCACTCCATGAGCCATTGTTATAATAATCAATCGTAATTCACTCATATCCTCTTAGCTAAATTGTACACAGTAAACTATACAAAATGTGGACCCTCGGTATAAACAAATCAACCCATGGCCATTTTTATATACAATTTGATCTTCTTTCAATATACAAAATTTGGTCTCCAAATATGCATGTAGACCACTTCATAGTCATTTATATTTACAAAAAAGTGAAGTTAGATTGTTTCGCAAAATTTATATACAAAATTGTCAAAATAATTCTACCATTCGTAGAATAATTCTTCATGATGGCCCAAAACTAATTGAGCGAACCTTCTGGATCGGCTCTAACCTTTATTGTGTCATGTATTGCCTTGTGTTCAGATTCATGAAGTTTCCATAAATTCTTCTTATGAGGTCTACCAGTATACTTTATCAATTCAATATTTGTTGCAATAAGAAGGTTCGAGTTATGCAAAATATGTCTATGTGTCTCATAGTCCTTAAACAATGAATTCTTGGATTTTTTGATAGGGTACCTGCATTTCATAGAAGCATAAATGAATATAAAATTCAACATATAAAGTGTAATAGAATGATGGTAAGAGGTCTCAAAGTCGTCAAACAAGAACACATTATATTTTGATAGTGTACCTTCTAAGCCATGTCCCTGTCACAACAACGGTCCTATCGGGTACTCAATACCCTCTCCATCAATGACTATAGTTGTCAATTTATTTTTTCCCTCAATACAATGACACAAAAAGTAATCAGTCCCTTCCTCATTGTTCTCATCTGCAACAACTACTTATACATGACCTGCAATTTATAGAGGGATAAGTTAACACCCTAAACACTTAACCACCTAAGAAAATGAGTTCAAGTAGGTTTAACAGAGTTTGTCTCAAAATGAAGAATAAATTGATAAATTACCTGGTTCAACTAGGTAAGATATGTGATCAAAATCCGCTGATGCTTCAAACTAGTTCAATTGTAGTGCTCTAGGAAGTTGATATGTATCAAGTAGTTGCAAAGGTGTATAAGACCATTCGTCACCCCGCTCTTTTGATTCACATTCCATCCATGCAAAATTCATACAAGACAAGAAAAATCATACCATTAATCTAGTATAAATACCCAGTGATGCTGCATTTGAACTTCTAAATGAGTGCATGTCACTTGATCCTGTAAGTGTACAACAATCTAGATAGTTTTCAATGTTATACTTTTTTATCAACTAAAAAAACCTATTAACCATAGACTTACCTTCATTACATGTTCCCATCGTAGAGTTGCACCATCGCACAATTGTTTGTGCATTTATTAACTCTGCACCACCTTCAGACTTGAATTCCTCTCTGGCAAGAGCTCTCTTTACACATGCACCCGCACCATCATGCTCACCTTTTCCATGCCCCACCTCCGTTAAATTCCAAAAATATTGAACACCACTTGTCACGTGCATCCTACTCAACCAATAGAACATCCTTGCATTCTTGAATTGTGAGGTGCAATTGTCTGACCATATTATGTGTTGGTTGTACTCAATACCTCTTTCCCTTAAATTCTTATAGAAAACTTTGAAGCAACCTTGCACAAACTCTGATGAATGTGTGCGTTCATCACTGATATAGAAGTGATACTCTCTTAAAACCTTTCTATCTACATCTATGCTATCATGTACATGGAATAATGTTATATGTACAAAGATTGTCACTTGTATAGAATGGTAATACAATGCTTCCACTTCATTCTGAGGTTTAAGTGTATAATTCTCAGCAAAATCAATAATGGAGACAATAGTACCAAAGGGAAAAGTGTCCTTACATATCTTGAATTGCTCATCCAACCATCTAGCTCTATGTGAATGACGTATGTACTCATAAACTAGTTTCTCTTGAAAAATATTCATAAAATCAGCTACAAATATATCATTTTTTACTAACTCACACCTCTTAAGTTCTTTTCCATCTTTTAGACCATAAGTTACTGTCTTGTAATTTCCAAAAGAAACTAGTGTATTTATAGTCTCATTTGTGCTCTCTAGATGGTGGCATATCCACAACTTTCTCATACCACCACATGCACTACAAGATCCATTCAAACACATCATCTTATAATAAATGAAACCATCATCTCGAATGCATAATACACTTGACATAAAATCTCTTGATGACGTAGGAGGTGCTTGAAGACCACATTCCTGCAAAATAGTGTTAGTGTGCAAAGTACAACAAACATGACGATATATATCATAATGCATGGAAAATTCAATATGTACCTTGAAACAACATGTGGTGCGCGCATGATTAATCTTGACGTAAAAGGGTTTTGTCATTTTAAAAATCTTTGACTAATTTTAATTTGAGGAAATCTTTGGAGAAATCTTTCATAAAATTATGTTTGTGTCATATCCAAAAAGTGTTTTGGATGTGGAATACGATTTGTAGATCCGATTCTCCTCCTAACAACATCTCTTTGGTTAAGTAAAACCCTTGTGTCGTCATGCCAACAATTTTCAATTAATGTTCTTAATGCATCAACAACAACCTTGTCCTTGTGTGGGAGACTATCCGAGAATGACCAAAGAGAATTAGTGTTTGGATCCTCAATTTTGTCTCTCCTGTGTAAGGCTCTCCATAATGTTGATCTACCGATCCTTAATGACTTGCTTGTTTTTATTACTATATAATATTTTTTCATTTCCTTTCCCATTATAGTTGATGTGAGGACACATCCAGTAACATTAGCATCTTTACTACGTGATTGTGAACCAATGGCTTGGTATGCATCGCATAGATTTCTCACAATGGTTCTCTCAGTACTATTTTCAGATGTTCTCAACCCCACAATTGTCATTGTCTCTCTAAATTTCAGATTCTTAATCACTTCAACAACTACTTGACATCTTCCACTTTGATTTAATTTTTCAAAATAGTTATTCCAAATATTTTAAACAATTCTTCTACAATTTCTTTCCGACATTTTATCATGCATTGGCCTCAAAATATTTTCATCAATGTCAATTATAAACTTTGATTTTCTACGAATTATTCTAGGAGGCGTTAACACAGCTACATGCTCTACATTTTCATTAGATGAATTAGGTGCATTTATTGGATTCATTTCAATTGGTGTATGTTGATGATTTTCATTTTCATTATGTGCATTTTGTTCATTAATGACATCGAATTGAATGGTGCATTTGTCACATTAACATTAACATTTTTATTTTTATCACTTAGGTTGCTTGCATTTGATGATGTACCTTGTTGTATTCTCCTCATGCGCTCCCTTTGTCTTTCCTTTTCTGTCTCTCATTGTTCAATTGTTCCTCTTTTGTTCTTTCGCATTGTTCATATTGAATGGACCCTATGAATAATATCATGAACATAGAATAACATGCGAACATCAAATCCAAAAAATAAGAACAAATCAACCATTTTCTTGAAATGAGAACTTACAATGATAAAATAACATTAAAAATACCAATAAACAACACAATTCAATCATTGCAAAGAAAAAACGTGCAAAAAAATGCAAACATGTTTGTTCCTGGCTTAAAACAACAGAAAAATAGTTGTGGGACCTCAAAACAACTTTCAATGACTATTCTAAGACCGTTGAAGCAAGCAACATTCCTAATTCCATAGAGCCCTGTCGGGTTCAGAACCCGATCGGGTTATGAGAACATAAAGGCTCAATGCTCCTAATTACTCATAACCCGATCGGGTTATGAGAACATAATGACTCGATGCTCCTAATTACTCAGAACCCGATCAGGTTCTGAAAAACTAAGAACAAAGGAGGATTGAGAGAGAGAGAGCATAATTTTTACTTCTTCATAACTTGATCAGGTTTTAAAGAAGTGAAAATTGTGCATTTTATTCTCCAGAACCCGATCGGGTTATGAAGGAGTTGAAAATGTACTTTTTTATTTTCATAACCCAAGCAGTTTATTTGAAATTTAGAAACCCGATCGGGTTATGGCTTGGGAAGAGCTGTGGAAAATGACCCAAAGGCTTGGAGGCTCATTTTCCCTCCATTTTTGTTCTTTTAGACATTTTTTCATCTTGTAAGATGAATTCTTGAGTTTATCTTCATCAGGTTTGCAATTTGTCAATAGGGTAGCTCTATAATTTTCACAATAATCTCATACATCTTCTTAGCTTTCTAACCATATAAATCTTTCTATTTTTGGACAACATTAGTATAGTGAACTTTAATTTTCTTTACTAGTGTCTTGATTGTCCTCACAGACATATGTCTACCATTTTTTTAATAACTTTTGATATACTTAAGAAAATTATAAATAAATTATGTATTATTTTTCTACACTTGATTATATACACTTTAAAAAAAAAATCATTTTTGATTATTTTGATGCAAGTTATGCCCAGTGCACGAACAAGTACCAAATTTTTAAGATGTGATCACTTCAAAAATTAAACAAACAAATACTCATAAAAAAATTACAAAAAAATACACAACTTCTATATCTCACTCTTACCTATAATCCTACCAAAGGGATTTAAAAAATACTCAATATAACTATATCTTTTGTACCGCGCACGGAAACCACTATGTTATGTTTTTCCAAAAAAATCAGGAACATATTTTCATGCACACGAGGTTTGACCCTCTTAATCTTATCTATTTTTTAAAAACATTAGTATTTTAGAAACTAGATTCAGAGTACTATAATTTTTATTTTTTACACATCTTCTTATTTTGAGTGCATGACCCTCAAATGCCTATTCCAATTTCAGGTTTACCCGATTTCAGGTTTACCCCCTTTTTGGTCCACAAATTGGTGCACATACCCTAGAGTTGAGTGTTAGGAAAATGGTGTCTCAACCGTATATTTACATAAGTTTACTATTTATAGAAAATTTACACTTGAGCACTTATTTTTCCTAAACTTTTTCCAAAGCCTTAGATGGGTTAGATAAGCAAGCTAGTAATTTTCATTCCAGGATCATGTCTAGATTTGAAGATATTAAAGTTTTAATTTTTCAAAGTTGTCTAAGGAATTTTAGTAATTTGAATTTGAAGGCCCCAAAGGCTCCTAAATGGTTTGAAAGTGTTAAAAATCCCATAAGAAAAAGAGGGGGTGAATCAGTCTTGAGGCAAACCTTAAATTTTTTCTATCACAAACACTTACCAATTATTCTTATCCAACAAACCATTAATGAAAGATAATGCAATGAGCACAAAACACATGAGCACCAAATTTTTACATGGAAAACCCGATGAGGGAAAACCTTAATGAGATCACACTCACTATATGAATAACTTGAATATAATTTTTTATGCCAAAGGCCAAGCAAGCTCATTGCTCCTGATTTGGCCTTTGCAAGATAATATGCACAATCTTAGAGAAAGATACTTGGGGACTTCCAAAATGGAGATTCATGATCCCAAGGCAAGATACTGTTAGAGAAAAAAGATATTTTCACTTATTAATTAAATCATTATTGATTTAATATTCAATCACATTTTTATCTCTAGTTCACTTAAGCTAAACTTTAGGCATATAATAATTAATTCTTGATTAATTATTATCATGCAACCTAGGTTTCTCCACCTTCTCATTTTTTATCTCCTTTATAAGGATTGATCTCTTTGTAATTTGTATTCCCTCTCTGAATGAATATTTTATCTTTTAGATCATTCTGAGTTTTGTCTCCATTTATTTGCTTGTGTAATAGGTTATTTTGCATACAGTGGATCTTGGTGGTTGAATTATTTGAATTCTAACATGGTATTAGAGCCTTGTTGTTGCAGCCCATTCCTAAGTTTGTAAAGAATTTTTAGAGCTCTGAGGGTTTCAAGTTACAAAGTTATTTGTGTGGATCTGGGAGGGAGCTATTTTTCACAGCACTTTGGGCACAAACCGTCCTCACGGTTGCGCTCAAAAGGCCCAAAAACCCCTATTTCCATATAAGGCATGTCCAAATTGGACACAGCTGCATTTTTTAGGCAATTGTTTTTGCATGTAAGGACCTATTTTTGGCATGCATACCGAGGCAGAGAAAAAAATAATTTTTTTTTTCTTGTACCTCTACCAATTTTGGCTGAAATTTTGGCAGTATCGCCATATTTAGCGACATCGCTAGATTTAACTGAGATCACTTGGAGTTCTTGTTTTGGAGCCCTCTTCGGTTTTTTTTTGTTGTAACTTTGGACTTCCTTATATCATCAGAAATCTCTTTCTGAGGCAAACATTTTGGCAGAGGTTTGATTTTCTAATTTTTCTATTTCACTGGCTTTTTTGCCAATCAAAGAGAGAACTTCTTTTCCACACTTCTAAGCCTCCAGAATGAGCATACAAACTTCATTTTTTTCTCATGAACATGCATCAGAAAGCTCTTGAAGAGCTCTCTCTCTAAATCAGAGACTTTTTTTGGAGAAATTGATCAGGTATTTTTCCATTTAATATGAAACATTTATTGCACTATCTCTCCTTATAATAACAGATTCAACATCAGTTCAGCTTCTCACTCCTCACAATTTTGATGCATGGAAATCCTGTATGAATCGGCTTCTCTGATCACGCGAGTTATGGTCTTGTTTAGACACCATTCAACCAGCCTTGACTCATCCTTATGAGGTCATGCAACATAGGAATAAGATGGATGAGGCCATGGATGTGCTTTCTCTACATGTTTCAGATAGTTTTCTCTTTTCCATCTTGATGGATGTGATACCCCTCTTGATATACAAGAGAAGTTTCAGACTCTCTTTGGCACAGTCAATGAATTTAGGGAACTTTAGATTGAGGCTGAATTGATAGGTTTGGGTCCTGAGACATTTTCTTCTATTTTGAATTTCTTAACAAAATTCAAATCTATCAGATCTATCTTGTAGGGTTGTGAAAAGAATAAAATATATACACAGTGTATTTACCTGATTCTTTCTAAGCTTCATGGTCCATTTCATATATTCTCTTCTACCTTCTATTCTACCATGGATGCTTTGGGTCTACGATTCAACATGTCAACATTTTATGTGTTCTGTGATCGTTTGACTCGTGAGTAGGCAAAGCTATCTCATCTTGATTCTCTCATAGGAACAAAGAATCATGCATTGGTAGCTCACCCATCTTCAGGGAAGCCAGAGCAGAAACATATATCACTGATCCTAGAGTCTAGGAAGGATTCTAATTCTTAGTACTCCTTTGGCCCACCTTCTCCCAAGGGGGGAAAATCAAAGATAGAAAGACCTAAGTGTGCTTATTGTAAAAATCCCAATCATGATGAGTCTCATGGTTATGAGAAGAAGATAGATGGATATGCAAAACAAATTTTTGATTTGACAGCTCTTCTTCAGAAGAGCAACATTGATATTCCTTGTTCTACTTCTCTCAGGTCTTCTTCATCATCATCATTTTAGACATATAGAAGGGACAAAAAAAAGGGTCATGCATTATGTGCAACCACTATTCCACTCTTCTAGATGATTACTAGATTCAAGTGCTTCACACCATATGGCATCTTGGGATTTATTCTTGTCTTTTGAGGCTTCTCCTACCCCACACATTTTGATGGGGAATAACACTGTTATGACTATATGTGGGAAAGGTTCTATTGACATTGATGATGGTGCCTTCCATGATGTACTATGTGTTCCATCTTTGTCCTCTAACCTTCTCTCTATCTATCAGATTACCCATAGTGAGATAGGGAAGACAATTTAGTTCACTCCAGATTTTGTACACATCAGAGATAGCGAGACAAGAAATATTGTTGCAATAGGGATAGTTGATCATTCTTCAGGTGCTTGTACCCCTTCTCTCATTTTGGTCCACCATCTCCACTGTCAGAGAATATCTTTCCTTTCCCACGAGATCCTATTAAGGTGAAGTCGGGTCACTTAAACTTATGTGTTGTTCCTAAGACCAATGTTGTGGATTTTACACCTCCACCTCCTATTGAGTTTATATATGTTCAACATGGTTCCTCTTTAACATTACCTAAAATCATCACTCCATGCATCGAGCCACCTAATCTAGTTGTTGAGGACAAATCAAAGGACATTCATCTCCTCTTAGATGATAGATTCAGCACATCTATTGGCCCACCTTCATTAGAGATTCCATTACATGAGTCTCATGCATTCTCTTTTGAACATCAGCTAGGCCTTCCAGTTTCACCTCACATTTAGGGGTTTCCTCTTTTTTGTCCCTTGCCTGTGTTTCTTCCGCATTAGATCCACATTGGTTTGATCATCGACACAGGGGTTCTATCATTCTGGGGGGCTTTGGAGTCTCGATCCTCTCTCATGGGGCGGTTGGTTGTACTTATAGTTTTGAGAGAGTCTCTTGAGCCATTTATTTTCTGCATGCTTTTTCCATCTCTTTTTGGAGTAGAGTTTTTTCCCATGTGGTTTTCTCTATTTCTTCACTTTACAGAGATTTGGTTGTGATTTGGTACTTGATCAGGCCTTGTTGTCAGGACCCAAATTTCCTACTTTCAATAGTTGTTTCTAGGTAATTTATCTTCTCCCTAAGTTTATCTTAAGGGGGGGGAGTGTTAGAGTAAAAAAGTTTCACTTATTAATTAAATCATTATTAATTTAATTCTTCAATCACTTTTTTACCTCTAGTTCACTTAAGATAAACTTTAGGCATATAATAATTAATTCTTTGTTAATTATTATCATGCAACCTAGGTTTCTCCACCTTCTAGTTTACAATCTCATTTATAAGGATTGATCTCTTTGTAATTTGTATTCCCTCTCTGAATGAATATTTCATTTTTCAGATCATTCTGAGTTTTTTCTCCATTTCTTTGCTTGTGTAACAGGTTATTTTGCATATAGTGGATCTTGGTGGTTTAATTCTTTAAATTCTAACATATACAAGGTGACTTGCAGAATGAAACACACAACTCTGGGAAAAGTACAAAATTGCACAAGCTGCTAAAAGGACTCACTATATTCTAGAATACATAGAGAATTGATGAATTGAAATGAAGAAGGATGTCTAGACCATGCATTAGTCCTCAACCACTTTGTCATCGACCAATATCACGACAAACATAACTCGAACATTCATTGACTCAAACTATGTTAACTCTAAAATATATTATCATCAAAGTGCATCATAGCTGATATTCACACATTTTCTCTTCCACCTTCACATCTATAAATAATTCACAGTTTATCCACTTCCAATCACACTCAACTCAAACATCTGCAAGCCTATGTATATCAAGTTGACCACAGAATCCACAAATAGGTTAGTCATAATAGAGATAAATAATATTTACATAAATTCGGCCACCATGGACACTTACACTCAATATTGTTCACCCCAAGAGATAAAGGGGGCCTAAACACATCATAACACACATTGTACAATTGATTTAAACAAAGAACACCCAACACAACATCCTTCAAATTTGACATCAAACGTAATATGTAGAAAAACATTAAAACACATTAATCAGTCAACCCAAAAAATCCTCCAATGCACATAGTTTGATGCAAATCTAAACATGTTAACCAAAAACATCCTCAACTCATTGTATGAATACATTTGGACCTTAGATGCATTATGTGGTGGGGTTAACAAATTATGAACATCAAATCGATTGGTTTGACTAGATGCGGTGAAGTCTATAAGATTTGGTTCTTTCAAAAGTGTAACTACAACATTAGGGGGAGGATATATGCTCTTTTGAGATAGAAACCAATTATAATGCTCAAGTTTTTGAGCTACCAACTATTAATAATGCTTAGAGTTTGTAGAAAGAAGGATATAGAACTCTATTTGCTTTAGGATTTTATTTAACTATAATCTTGAACCAATATATGTGAATGTGAATTTGACACTTTTATCTACAAAACTTTCTATGAGCTTAATTTTTTGCTTAAGGCAAGTAGCCAAAAAATTAATGTGTTAAAAGAGTTGTGCGGAAATTGAGGAGAGATGAGAGATGTGTTGGAATTTCTTTGTCACACCATTGTTGAGCCTTTTTAATTTCTTGCCCATTGTTTGTCATGTTATCTAAGGAAGGAACTTGTGCACGCAATGTGTTTTTTCAACCACTTAATTCAATTGGAGTAGTAAGGAAAATGTAGCACAAGTTCCACACCCTAGAAATAAGTCAAACTATATCTTCATGAGTTAAAAGAGGTTTTTGTGAAAATTGTATGTAAGATTTTTTTAAAGTCTATAATCACACATTAACTTGAAAGAAATAGAATTATGAAAATTATAATTAAGTGAATTACAACAATATAAAAATGTTATTTCTTTAAAAGTAGGATATTATTTCTCTTTAAAATGAAATATTATTTCTCAAATACAAAAACACAATCAAATTGATTAAAATTTCATTCAGTACCTCCACCATCATTAAATTACATAAACAATATTATACACTATAAAACCAATACTCAAAATGCAACTCATCCATATTAAAAATCCTATCTATACATATCAATTAGTCAAAAGGGATCAAGGGTAAAAAGTAAAAACCTGTGTCACACTTTAACAAAGGAAGAGGACCACGACATGCAAAACTGTTAAACTTTAACGACATAAAAGTGGCATTTGTGTTTAGAATTTAAAAATGAGGTAAACTAATGAAATGTGTAAAATTGGATGTAGTTTATGTCTATAATTGTTTAAATTTTTTTTGAATAAGCATTGACCTAGTTTTTTAATTTTTGAAGTCCATTTTTTAATTGCTCAAAAAATGTTGAAAATGTAAGGTCTAGTTCCCTCCAACTAAATATATGCAAATAATATTTTTTTCCTCTGATTTCAGAATATGTTTTAGATGACATGTACAGCTAGTGCATAAAAAAAGAAAGATTGGTTTTTGGTATATATTTTGTCTGTTATAACTATTCAAAGTCGGAGTTACTTGAAATTAACAATTTTTTTCTCCCTCCACATTTGCCCTAGCAAATCTAAACCAAATACAAAACAAATTACATATTCTTGAAGAGGACTCTCTCCTCTAGTGTTAAATATAAGTTTTAAATTTTTCTGACATGATTTGCTATTTTTTTTTCGAACGAGCATGTTCTTGAATGTCAAAATACCTACTTGGAGTTTTTTCAACTTACAATATAGTATATGTAAATAAAACACCATAAAAATTATATGACCATAATTTAGACTCTGAGCTCTACAAAAGGGTATTTTTAGATATTTAAACAAGCTAAATTGTGATGTGGCAAAAATCCTCCAATCACCACTTTTTTGTAAAATCTCATTTTTTGCTTGTGTTGCTGCCACATAGATGCTTTCGGTTGGACTTGGTTCGGCCGAAACTAAGGCTGACCAAACATGGTCGCCATGCGACCACGACCCTTTATCTCATATATTAAAGTGTTTTTTTTTAAAATAAAAAATACATAATTTTCTAAACTGCGAATTAAAATAAAGTTTTTTTGAAGAAAATCATTTTTTTAATAGTTTTAAGGCGTACTTTTTGGCATTAAAGGACAACTACGAATTAAAATTATCAAGTAGGTTTGTATTTTTTATAATTTTAATTTTTTTTTTTAATTAAAGCATTATTCAATATTAATTTATGAACAAGTCTCAATATCATTTTTAATTTTTTTATCAAGAGTATATGGTTTTGTGTACGCAGGTGAATCGAAGCTGTCAATTTGAACAATTTGTGCAATCGGGAATAAAAGAAACAGATTAAAAAAATTTGATCAAAAAAGGGTTGACAATATGAAAGGTTATACAAAACGTAATCAAGATGACCCTGTTGAAGTTCAAGAAGATGCAATTCAAGTAGAGGAACAAATTGGTGAAAATATACCTTTTGATATGGGTAATTTGATGGAGATGAATGAGGAATCATTTTTCAGTCAATTTTCATCTAACAAATTGGTACCTCAAAGCACAATAAAAAAACAATGCAAAATGATTTGGGATGAATATTTTCAAAGTAAAATTCTGATTGGAAAGCATAATTATTTGTCAGGTTATTCAAGAAAAAAGAAATGACTCCTATTTTGGAGTTGTTAAGTGTTGATAACAAGAAAAACTCAGGAGACAATGTAAATCGAACAATAGTTGAAAATTTGCAAGATGCATTGAATGACATTAACAACTCAAGTCGAAGAGATGATTTAAGTGTTGCACGTAGAACATTGATGACTACTTTATCTAGTAGGAGGTTGACACAGAGAAAACAAGTACATGCAATTTCTGATTTACTAAATGTATCTAGAAGAACCGTTCAAAGATATATCAGGAAGAGAAATATGTTAGATGAAAATATTCAAAAGAATTAGGTTAATATTTGTAGACTTCCTTGAAAAGACAAGATTTTTGAAGATGTAAAAAGATAGGTCATTGAATAGTGGACCGCTCACTCTCATGTTTCTTCTAATAGAAGGGATACTATACAGATGAAAGATGAAGAGATTGATATGAAAATTGCACACCCAAAACATTTTATAGATACAACACAAAGTGAATTGTTTGAATCATTCAAGAAAGAATTTGTAGATGTGAAAATATGTCAAAGAATGTTCGAGAGATTGCGCCCTTGCTTTGTACGCATAAATAAGTTATGTGAAACTTGTTGTTGCCGAAATCATGTTGAGTTTCATCGATATTTGCAATCCTATAAAAAGGTTATGGTAGTACTTAATTCAGATATGGTCATCTCTGGAAGTACGACACAATTGTGAAGTCTATTTTATGTGAGAAATTAGAAGATTCAAATGGGTTCAAAGTACAATGTATAAAGAGTGCATGTAGTGATTATGGAGATTTACATAAATTTCCATTGCAAATTGAGAATATTAATCTTGCAACGCCAGTTTTGTGGAAGAGATTTGAATATAAGACATACTGAACTAAGACATGAGATGAATCCAAAAAAATTGTATTGAAGGAGAGTGAATTTCCCTACCTTGAGTTTATGACCAAGTTTTGTACTATAATTTATCCACATATCCAGCATTGTCATGGTGCACGATGGCAAGCTAAACAGTTTCATGATTCCAAAAATTGTTTTCCACCTGGTTGTATTCTTTCAGTTGTAGATTTTGCGGAGAACTATACATTCTCTCCTCAAAAAGAGCTTCAAAGTCAATATTATCATTCTGATCAAGTTGCAATATTTGTCCATGTGACATATAGACACACACAATTTGATTTGGATGAGGTGGAAAGTACTAATCCAAATGAATGCATTATCATCAAGGAGGTTCATTTCTATATCAGCGATGATAAAATTCATGATAGGAGCTATGTGGCTTATTATTTTGCAATGTATTTTGAAGATATTGCGAATCGCAGGATAAAAGCTTCACAACACTGGATTTGGTCTGATGGTTGTGCAGGTAAGTTTATGCACTTCAATTCATTTTCATTCTCATTGATTACTTACATTAAATTGTTATGTGATTG
>MU226362.1:86675-104571 GCA_018584345.1 Thuja plicata | reverse complement strand
CACACATGTGTGTATATACACATGTGTATATATACACATGTATACACATATATACGCATGTGTGTATATACACATGTGTGTATATACACACGTGTGTGTATATACACACGTGTGTGTATATACACACGTGTGTGTATACACACGTGTGTGTGTATATATACACACATGTATATATACACACGTGTATATATATACATACCCACATTTTAAAAAAAAAGATTTCACAAAAAAAAAATTTTAAAAAAATTAATAAAAAAAATAAATTTGAATCCATAAAATTTCTTATTCTCGAATAAGAATAATTACAGCTTTTTTTGAGAATTAACTAATGCAAGCATAAGCCCCAAAATGGGGATTAGTTTTTTAATTCCAGAATTCAAAAAATGCACCAAACAAAGAATTATTTAATTCGTGCATTATTGGCTGCCTATTCAGGGTTAATTCCAGGTGCCAAACGGGCCCTAAAGCTTTTGTGTTCTAAATGTATAATTTACGAATTTTATGACTAATAACTTAATGGACAAACATAGTAGATGTCTTTCTTTACATTTAATTCAGATGTCAAATGATCCTTAGTAGCTTTCCATAAATAGTGTTGAAACAAATATCATTCTTAATTAAAAGATACCTTTAGTTCAATATATTTATTTAATTCCTCTTTTATTAAAGATTCACTAATTAGTAACATTTCAGATGTAATAAATTTAAAAGAATTCCCATTTTTTATGATAAAATTTGAATGAAGGCTTTGATGTCAATAAATGCTATTACTTGTTGATTAGAATGGGACCATACTGTTTCTTGTTTTATTTTTAAAGGAGGAGATATTTTCCATAAAAGTCAAATTTTGATATTGCTATAGGATTCAACTTTATAGTTTTTGAGTCAAACTCATTGACCTATGTTTCATGAGTAGTGTTTCACAACAACCCATCTCTCATGAGAATGAATGGAACACTTAACACTCATTGCATCTAGATGATGTTCACAATGAATGGAACACTTAACACTCATTGCATCTAGATGATGTTCACAAAGGTGAAGTATTGAGATTTCCCGAGAGCTCACCCATACTAATACTAGTCCAACACAAGTATGCTTAACCATGGAGTTTCCTCCAAGGTTAAGTCCGCTTTGCTTGTGACCCATTTGTAAAACCTTTAGCAAGTGTTAGTGTCTTGTTTCTAAATTCAATTGTGGAGGATTTGTTTGCATTGATGTTTTGGATGATAGATCACGAAGTCTAATATGAAATCTTTTTGCAAACAAATTCTACATGGTTGTATCTAGAAACAAAGCACTAATCAAAATGGATTATGGAAATCTAATCTCTCAAAGTGACATGGTAGCAAACAAAAATAAAGTAGCTTTTAAATTTAAGAAAGTAATTGGGAGAATCAGCCCAAGTTATGTTTTTGGACGAGTTCACTTTTAAATTGGTCTCCTTTTTTGAGAAAATTGAAGTTCTAATATATTTGAACAATCTTAATAAAAAGTAACTCATATTTTATGTGTATTTCATTTTAATGAGGATAACTTTTGAGTGAGAGTGATAACCTTTGTAAGTCACATATGATGTGTATTTCATTTTTATGAAGATACTATCTTCAAAACCTTTGTCTATGCAACACCTACAATGCACTTTTGACTATAATTATTAATTAACTAAATATTAGAATACAATGTTTTTTCATTTTTCATTAATAAATAATTAGTCAATGGTACATTTTGGGTGCTATGTAGACATTGTTGTCTTCAAGGAGGGGGGTAACCTTTGCACAAGTAATATTTGATGTGTATTTCATTTTTTGAAGATACTGCCTTTAAGGGAGGGGGATAACCTTTGTAGATAATTTTAGATACACTTGATGATATTAACGCGGTCTCTTTTGACAAAGAGGGCTTTTGTGAACGACTATTTAAAAGATTAATTTGAAAGAGATAAGCTTTTTAATGGAAGATTTGAAGTTCTTATAGTGTTTTGAATATTTTGAAGTTGGGCAAGTGCAAGAAGTTGGGTCTCAATTCGACAGAAGACTTGTGTACTTGAAAAATGACGCTATAAATAGGCACCCATTTTTGGCTCGGATGCTTGAGCGAAAAATTTAAAAAACGGGTACCTATTTTTCAAAACGAGTGCTCGTTTTAAAAATGAGTACCCATTTTGAAAAACAGGTGTCTGTTTTTAGTTTTTAATTTTTAATTTTTTAAATTATGTGTAAACTCATTTTAACACACCGATTTATTATATTTAAGAAACTGGTATGCATTTTTAAAGGTGTACGCATTTTTCAAAAGTTGAATCTACAAGCTACCATTTGCATTAGATTTTGGGTTGGGAAAGGCTTGGTGGGACCAAGTCTATGCTTTGGGCCCACAAAATAATGGCTAAGGCACTGGATTCCTAGATTTATGCCTTGCCATGATTTTTTGAAGGCCTTCCCAATTGAATTGATGAAACAAAAATCCATTAGACTTCTTACTGTATAGGTTTCAAAAATGTAAATTTTGTAGTGATATGATTAATTTTACTAGTTTTGAATTATTTATTAATCAAAAGTAGTATGTAAACTTAAAATAGTGAGGTTCATTAAAATTTTAATAACATTTTTTTATTTTTACGTTTTTTGAAAAATAAATTATACGATATCAATCTACATAGAATTTTCTTGAAAATAAAAGAATTTTAAAAAAATGTTAAGTTTTCTTCAATTTATGGTGGCCGTACACCAGAGGTTTTGAAAATATACTTTATAGTTAATTAAAAATTATTAAAAGAATTTAATAAAGAACTTTTATTATGTTTTAATTGCCCATTTAAGGCTTGGTTTCCCTGATCCTACACATTTCAAAATTCAAATAACATGTATGGGTTTTACAAATTTTTATGTTTTTAAATTCATGTGGCCACTTTTCTGACCAACAACTTGGTGCACTTACTCAAGCACAAGAATAATCTAACATCTACATCAACAATGATACTAGCAAAACCAAAACAATGCATTGTAATCAAATGCATCACACAATGCCAATATGTTATCACATCATACAAATAGTCATGAGGTAAGGAAAGAGTCTAGCTCAGATCAAAATAACACAAAAAGAATGCAACCATGGAAGACATTACATCCACCCCCTAAGCATACACTTACTCCTAGAAGCCAAGAAAAAGGATAGGGGTACAAATCTCTCAACCATGAAACATCCTCCTCAGAAGTTGAAGTCTCATCTTTCAGGTCCCATTGGACCCTTTCTTGCTCAATATCTTGATGCCTGAGGGTAAGTCTTCGATGTTGAAGACTGCTAATGGAATCCAAAGAAATCTACTCATCCTCTACCTGTAAAGCATCCCAATCAAGAAAATGGGCCACATCTAGAATATACCATCTCAACAAAGAAACATGAAACACATCATGGATGTGTGATAGTTTAGGTGACAATGTCAAGCGATAGGAAACGAGACCAATCCTCTCAAGGATTTCAAAAGTTCCAACAATAAGTGGTGCTAACTTAGAGCCTTTCTCATAACGAATGGGACTCTTCCATGACTGAACTCACAATAAAACATGGTCACCCACTAAGTAGTGATGATCTAAACTTTGGGCATCAACATACTATTGTCGATCCTAAGCAATAGCCAAATGCTCTCTAATACGAATAACATATTGGTCCATATCCTAAAGCATTTGTGATTTGAATATAAAATACTTTGAGAACCCTCTATAAAGGTGTCATTTCTAACTCATTTGATCATCTTTCACCATCCCGCAATTCTATCATTACAATTAAGATGAAGAACTCCTTCATCAAGATTAGATCTGAGTACAAGGAGTGTCAAGTTACAACAACTTATCTTTAAGTATGTTTTCACAATAGATTTTATTATGATTTATAATGTTATTGCATCAAAACTTGGAGGACTTATCTAAAGAGCATTGCATCACCATCGTTATAAATCAAAAGGTATAATCTTGTCAATTCAACATTTCATTTCAAATTTAGCCTCTACCTTACTATGGGTGAGATCTCTTTCTAATCTATCATTGGTATAGTGGAGGTGAACACCTTCCTAGGGTTTGACTAAAGTAAGCCCTTATACAACACACGTATTTTTTCTCTCTTTTCTATATGCAAGTTAGAAATCTAATTTAGTAGAAATTTGTAAAGTTGTAGCTCGAGTAGACTAATATGTATAGTTCTAGATCTTGAATAGGTAAAGCCCTTAGACTATATTAATTAGTACATGTCCAACATTTTTTTCTTGAATTTTGGAGGGAGTAATCTACAAAGCATCTTGATCCGAGATTCAAAAGGTAAGCTGGTAGAAGAACCTCTAGGACTATGGCACCTAACACACTAGTTTGACATTTTCAGGCTCATACTTCAGTGACAAGTTCCTTTTTGTATCTTATTTCCAGATCTATACTTTTATGTTCACTTTTAGTTTTGTACCTTTCTACTTATGTTGAATATTATTAATTTCCTAGTATTTTACCAAGTTCTTGCATATTTTTTACAATTCATATCAAATAGGAAATTATCATACATAACATTTGGCTCTCCTTTGGAACTGAAATTTAATCTTGATAGCTATTTCACCTACTGAAAATATATGGATTTGGGTCTTAGTTTATTTCTTTAGTCTAGGATCCCATTTCCCATCATTTTAGTTTTTCTTCAACCACAACTTTAAATTCCTTCGCACTCTTTTAATTTAACGAATATTGAAATAGATTTATGCGTATCTAGAGGCACTTTAATAGAATGAAACATAGTTACCATTTTTTCTCATAGAACCCACATTCATTGGACCAAACAAATTCCTATGAATTTTTTAATAACATCGTTTCTTTATAACTTCCTGTTATCTTGAAAAAATGCACCCTATGCTAAGTTGCCGAACTTAGCTTTCTGAAGAGACATGGAAACATTATTTACTTCTTCTATGCACTTGAAACTAATTTAGGAGAGGTTATAATGTACCTTTATTTCTCTTTAATTTCAAATCAATGAGCTCTACCTAATTGAACCATAGTGAAGAATTATGGAACACTTCCAATAGAAAATGAATATTTATTCTATTTAAAAAATACACACTGCTCAAAAAAATATCCTACCGTAGTGAGTATAAAATCCTCAACACACTACTAAAATCATCATCTACAAAGTTAAAAGTTGGAGAAAAGTGCTCTAATTTAGATGAGAAATGAATGACATTTGTTGATTAAAGAGAGGTATTCATTTATAATATTATTTCCATAAATTTATGTATGTTCTAATTTAGATGAGAAATGAAGGACGTTTGTTGATTAAATAGAGGTATTCATTTATAAGATTATTTCTGTTAATTTATGTACTTATCTTAAGAATGAAGGAAAAAGAGACCTTAATCACAAATTTGTAATCATATGTTTATAAACATTTGCATACACTATTTTCTACAATTTAGTTGTAGTCCTTGAAGTATACAATTGCTAGCATAGTATCATGAAATTCAAATGATAGTAGACAATGTTAGAGAAAGACATTGAATTTTGAAATTTAGATTTTAACATAAATTAAATGTCTTGATATTAGAAGTCTTTTCAATATTTTGTTATTTGATAATCATAATGTTATGAGAGATTGAAAGACTAATTCCAAATATTATTTCAAACAAAGACTTAAATTATAATTTTTTTTCTCTATATTTTTAATTTAAATAAGAGATTTGATTTATAACATGACAATAACCTGATTTTCATATATACTTTACTATCAGAATAACCCTTGTACATTCTTTTCAAAGTGCTAATGTAATACATTCTGTGATATTGCTTATTTGGATGCAGGGCAAAAGTTGAATAATTGATATGGTGATAGAAAAAAGATAGGGAGATCACTTGGTTAGAAGACCAAATACTTCGCAGATAATACGGATAGAAAACTAATCGTTTAACTTTCTACACAATATAGAGGATTTATATTAAGGAATCGAATCACAGGCATTACTATTCCTGTTCTGAAACATCGACTGGAATGATTTGCTTATTTTTCCTGGAAGCATAGAGGATGGTATTGAAAAGAAAAAGCAGCGTAAAGTGTTTCTAAGGATTTCCCTGATAATAACCGTTGTTAGGAACGTAGTCTCCGTTCCCATTGCCGTAGCCGCCACCATACCCTCTGCCATAGCCCTTCCCGTTGCCAAACTTGGGGTTGTAACGACCGTATTGGCCACCCTCTCGATAGCCGCCACCGCCGTTGGAACCGCCCCACTCGCCCGAGCCATAGCCGCCGCCATTGCCGTAGCCTTGTTCGCCGTAGCCCGCACCGCTGCCGTTTTCTGTTGTGTATTCTGCGCCCCTTCCGTACCCATTCACTCCCTCTTTGTAACCGCCACCTTCGCCCGCACCATTTCCGTAACCGTTGCCCTGCCCTTCGCCGGACTGGTAATAGTTATTGTATGAATTCTCCCTCCCTGTTGGGTAATACTCTTTCGGATCCAGGTAAGGGGCGCTTTCTGGGCCTGGAGGGTTGTTAAATACAGGAGGGGGGAAGAAACCGCCTCCCCTCGCCTCTACATTATGTACAACTACATTACAAATTACTAAAATTGCGAGCAGATTTGAGAATAGGATGTGAGTGGGGAGAGCCATTGTGAGAATGAAACAAGAAATTTCACCCTGCAAGGAGACGATGAGAAGATGAGAAGCAAGAGTGCATATTTATAGCCTGCTCTTCTCTCAATTTTCGAACTGGCATTCTGGACTGGTAGAGAGTGCAACCTCAAATGGTGGGGTACTTCGCTATTCTTTTTCCACGGTATTGACATTAAGTGTGAATCCTTTCCTACATCTATTCTGTATGCTTTAATTAACCAGTCAAGTATTTTGTCAATAAAGGCATCCAAGAAGAACGTGCAAGAGAGCATCGGTTTTGATCTTGTGTTCCTACGCATTCTCCGCCATAATTTGACTCCTATGAAAGTGAGGAAGGGGTAGTTGCAGACTTGAAAAACAAGATTGGTCTTTTGCAAAAGTCTGCACGGCATTTCAACTGTTCCGCGTTTCACTGAGCTTAACTTTCGGTGAAAAAAGGTACAAAAACTTTCTCCGCAACTCACGAGACGACGGAAAATCGGGTTAAGGTGACAGGGTCTTACTAATGTTTTAAATTGCATTTTTTTGAAAATATTATAATTCCATGTTCGTTGATGCCTTATACAGATTTATTAAATGATGTTGCATTTAAATTCATCTCTATTCTAAATTGCTTCTTTGGGCATCTTTAAGTAGATATTGGGTGACACTTTGTAATGACGACTTTTTGACCCTTGCACACATAACAGATAAGCATGTGTTGTTACTACCTAGAAGTTAAAACAATACCTATTTTGCATCCGATTTGTCATTTAGGATATGTGGGTCACCGAGTTAGCTGAATCAGCTACTAGAGTGCTTCCCCTAGACATTATATTCACAGATTTGATCTTAAAATCTTTAAAAATTAAAATACTAATTTAAATGCTAGCCAACTCTTGCATATTATTTTCTTCTCAATGATGACTAAACACACTTTTTATGGATTTTTTTTTATAATGAAGGGACCAAAGCCACAAAATGAACTTATTTAAAGAAAAAAAAAAAAATATAACGAGAATACATTTTATGGTTTTCATGCTCTAACATTTAAAGGCACTCAATTCCATTATTTCATGTCTAAGACAACTAATAATCTCATTAATAGATCATTTAAATGACAAGTAAGAATATTTTAATATGGTATACTAAAATGAATTTAGATCTACGTGCTCATTTTAGAACATTTACATGAGTAAGGTTGAATATCTTCACCCATTAACCGAAATTTTAGGGGGCTTGATCTACGATAACTTGCCCCCTTTTGACATATCATTATCTACTCAAAGTTTTTTTTAAATACGTGAGAAGTTAGAGGAATTGTTAGAAAATTAGGCACAATATAGATCATGATTCTACATTTCTCTAGATCACTTTTATAGGCAAAATGTCATTTCATAAGCATAAATATGACTCCAACCAAAAGATTTCACCCGTCTTATAAATAATGTCAAAATTTTCATACCTTATAATTTTTTTGATAGGTGATATAGATTTTTTTATTGATATTGAAATAAACTTTACAACTTAGCCACCTACTCTGGCTGATTTGACCTTGACCCTGCATTTTATACTATCCACTTTCAACATTACAAAATTCATAAAAGAGCCCATTGTCTTCAACTTGACCATGACACTTAAAAACCCCTACATCAACCACTACTACTAATATCCACTTCACTATTTGAGACTGTGTAACATTACTAGGATACATAGCATTTACTAGGCCCATATTATCAAAATTGGGAAAACCAGGTTACAATCCTTGATTCAGTTATCAAAAACAAAAAATTGACTAGAACAGGGCTAATCACCCTACCCATTTCTTCAACATTTATTTCCTAGTCTCGTTGATGATGATCATTCCACCCCTTGTGTCGAATTTGCCTTTTTTCTTCTCTCCATCGTCTAGCTTGAGCTTTGTACTAGAATTCCTTGGAGTGGTCTTCATCTCCCTGCATTGATTCACCTCCATTTGTTCCATCTCCACCTCCTCTTCAGCCAGGTACCACAAAATATTTTACCAACCAACCCTTACATCTGCAATTTGTTTATCCTTGGGTTTGAACAAGCTCCAAATTACAAAGGGCTAAAATCATCGGCTTGATCCCTCCACCACAAGCCACAACCCCTCACGAGTAACAATCCATACCCCTGCCTCGACTCTTCCCATCAGAGAGATCAAACCCCACACCACTCTAGCTTCACACATAGTCGCATAAATTTCAACACCTCTTCTCTACTTCCCAATTGAAATGCTCATGCACAAAATAGAGAAGAGATGTCCAAATTCATCCTTGGCCTAATATATATTTTTAAGAATTCATCTCCAAAAATATGCATAATACCTCCCCAAAACCTATTGTAATCAAATTTAAAAACTCCTCTCAACCTACATACATTAATCTCTAATCTAAACCGGGTAGCTGATTTGGTGAATTAAGGGATAAATTTGCTTCCATCCTCACCACTTTATCAGTTTCTCTATACAACAAGTCATTATCAAATATAGTGCCACATAATTAAATAGAGTTTTGGTCCCTTTCTAGATTGTTCTGGGCATTCATGGTGATGTCATCTCACACCCTGGAAATGACATCTACAACCGGTACCATCATGATCAAACAAGTTTGAATTCACGAGTCTCTAAGCTCAATCGATAATGATTTTAAAGCCGCATGAAATCATTTAAGCATATGGGCACGTGGGGCCATCCTTCTCACACCAATTCACCTTGCTTTGAAATAATTCCCTCGCCCACCAAGGTATACATTTATATCATAGTCAAAATTAATCCTACATTCCCCTAAAGTCTTTAATAAGCTCATCCTTATTCTGGTCTAGTAATGTTACTTCGACATTTGAAATTTTATCTGCACCTTCTTTGGCCTCCCTCAACACATAAGTGATGAACTATAACTGATTGAATGTTTTAAGATGTTATGTTGATGATCACAAAGACATAGAAAGTTAATGCAAGGCATTAAACTAGTTAATGTATTGTATTGTCATTGATGTCAACTTGATATAATCTGTATGGTCATGGACATACTGCTAAAGACTTCAAAGAACCAATGAATCAAAGGCTATGCTATCAGTAATGCATATAAGTCAAGTATTCACAAAGTGAATGTATACATCGACAAAGTGCACACTGACAGACAGAGTAAAAGAGCAAAGTCACAGTGTTACCTGACGAGCAAAATGCACAGCATTACCGATGAGAAAATTCATAGTGTTGCCCGACGAGCAAAGCACAGAGTATCCCGACGAACAGAATTACAGTGTTGCCCGACGGACAGAGATACCGTAGAAAACTGAAGTCACACCGATGGAACAGTCAGTTATCACCAATGACTAACTGAAGTATTGACCGACAGAATAGAGAGTTCAGAAGCGACAAAATGCTTAGCTGTCAAGAGCAAAAAATAGACTTAACTGATACTTATCATTGTTTTAATTGACAAGATAAAGCTAGAGATAAGTAAAGGATTTAAAGCTCCTTTGTCTAGTTGGCAAGAAGATCTCTATGAGATAAAACTGGAGTTTTGCTTTAAATCTAATTGGCAAGAATTGTGGATCATGCCAAGATCAAGAAAGCCAAGAAACGGTGAAATCATGTCTATTTAAGAGACAAGCTTATTCATTATGAACAAGGGGAGTGACAAGAGAATGGATACTAAAGATATTTTGAAGGAGAAGAAAGTCTTCATTCAGACTTGATCATACAAGCTGAGGAAAGAGCTAAATTCTGCAGACACCGACGAACAAAGATACATCATCATAGAGAAGAACAATGTGGAGCAAAGGTATTGAATTGATAATATTGATCAGAAAGGTAATGCACTTACAATAGATCTGAAAATCTACAATTCTAGTTGTATATGTGAACAGTTCAATTTACTAATTTAGTTTAACCATTGAAGCATCAAGTCTCTTAACCGAGCAGGACTTAAAAGTCTTTTGTAATTGAGATACATCCCAAGGAGTATCAAAAAGTTTGATCATAGAAAGTAGCATTGGATATGCCCGATACCTATTAACATGCCAAGTAAGTGTTTGATCAAGGATGGTAGAATTAGATGCCAGATACTAAGTGACACACTATCTATTTAAATCCTCTAACAAGGTCACACCTAACAGTGTGTTTGTAACCTTTAACAGCGCTGGCTCTTAACCGAGCTCACTTCAGAAGACTAAAATTTTGGGGTACCGGTCCTAGTGGTTTTTTCCCTTAACATGGTTTCCACATTAAAAATACATGTGTTAATGTGTCTATGAGTCATTACTTTATTGTTTTGCATTTCACATAAGTAAATCTGGATTGATCAGTATACACTAGTTATTTACTGTGTTTCAGTAAATAGAAAGATTGCTTATCAGTAAACATACAGAAGAAGGTTTTACAAAGCATTCTGACAAGTATTAATTTGATATAAGTATTTCAAGGCATTCATCTTGTAGGACTGAATATAACTAGAGGCTTAAAAGTGGTAATAAGTTTTGAAGGGTTGATTTAAGGATTAATTTTTGATGCCACTGATTCACCCCCCCTCTCAGTTATTACTAACAATTGGTATCAGAGCTTGTGTGCTTAGAAAGGGAGTTTAATAGTTCAAGATAAAGATCACAAGATGAACAGACGAGATGTGCCCAAGTTGAACAAAGACAACTTTGCTTCATGGCAAAGCAGAATAAGACTCCACTTATCAGGTATTGGAAATGATGTTAATCAATACTTAGATACTGAATATGTGTTTCCCAAAGGAGCACCACAGTTGAAAAAATGAGAGAGAAGCATGAGCACAAATGCATGATGATAGAGCTTGCTTCTTCACTCTCTCATGATGAATTTTAAGATGTCAAAGAATACACAATTGCAAAGAAGATGCGGGACAAATTGAAGCTTGTACATGGTGGTGATAAAAATGTTCTAAGAGCCAAGGAAAAAATCTTTAGAGGAAAGTTTGATGATCTCAGAATGAAAGAAGGTGAAAACATCACATAGTACAACAAAAGAATCAAAGAGGTAGTCAATGCTATCTGAGGATTTGGAGGTGTACTAGGTGAAGATATAGTTCTAAGTAAAATTCTAAGAACCTTACTGCCTACTTACGCTATTAGAGTATCTTCCATACAAGAAATGAGAGTAGTAGCAAATAGCAATGTTACTCTAGATAGTTTGATTGGAAGACTGATTTCATTTGAGATGAAATTTTTTGATAATAGTGTCTTCCCAAACATAGAGTCTGCATTCAAATCTTCTTTGAGAATAAGTAAATCAAGTCATAAACACACTATGAGAAAAGATAATGATAGTGAAAGTGAAGAAGAAGATCTTTGTGAAATTGAAGCACTTATGGCTAGAAGAATGTAGAGAGGCAAAGGTAAATACAAAGGTAAATTACTACTTGTTTTTTTTAATTGTAAAGAGATTGGACACTTTCTTGCAAGATGTCCTAACAGAAGAAAATGTGACAAAAGTAATGACAGGTCATTTGAAAAGAAGTTTGATAGAGGTGATTATAGAAGCAACCGATAATCAGAAAGAAGAGATACCTGAGACTACAAGGACAAAGGAAAGAAGGCCAGATACCTAGCTAAATGAAAAGATGAAGATACTGACACCAAATCTGATGAAGACATCGAGATGGTGCTTGTGGTAGTAAAAGATGATTCATATGATGATGAAGAAAGGTATGTAGAAACTGTACTCATATCTAAAGTTAGTAAAAATGATATCTGGATCATAGATAGTAGTTGCACTCACCATATGACTGGTGACAAAAAAAAATTTGAGACTTTTGAATATTATAATGGTGGTTCAGTAAGAATGGGTAATGACACACCTTGTCTAGTTGAAGATAGAGGAACCATAATGTTGAACAACCTGATAAAATGTGAAAATGCTTACTGGGTTAAAGGATTAAATTATAATCTATTGAGTGTTTCTCAGTTGAATAATTCAGGTCACAGAGTAGCATTTGAAAATAAGAAGGCAAAGATCTTCAATGAATCAGGAAGTCTAATTAGTACCGGTGAGAAGACAAAAGGTAACTTATTCTATCTGAATGACACTGATACCACTTGCTTAATGGCTAGAAACAAAGACATATGGTTATGGCATACAAGATTGTGTCATGTAAACTTTGACAACATGATAAAGATAAGCAGAAAGAGAAATGTAAGAGGCTTACTGATGATGATTAAGCCAGACAATATCATGTGTAAAAAATTGTCAAAAAGGTAAGATGATAAAGTCTAGTTTTAAGAGCAAAACCCATACATCTAATGCCATTCTAGAATTAGTCCATACTGATCTATGTGGACTCATGAGGACAAAGAGTTATTATGGTGATACATATTCTATTCTCTTTGTTGATGATTACTCTAGAATGACAACAATAATGTTTCTAAAAGATAAATCAGAAGCATTTAAGATGTTTAAATGGTACAAAGCAATGGTAAAAAATAAAGTGGTAAAGAATTGAAATGCTTAAGATCAGATAGAGGGGCGGAATTTATTTGAGATGAATTCACTAACTTTTTCAATGAGCATGGAATCAAAAGACAGGTCTCTGTATCGAGAACACCACAACAAAATAGAATTGCTGAAAGAAGGAATAGATCCATTGTTGATTGTGCAAGGACACTAATGATAGACAAAGACATCATCCAAATATAAGGTAGGAAAACTATCAGTACTGGTGTTTACACATTAAACATAGTACAATTGAAGAAAGACACTAAGAAGACACCCTATGAGCTATGGTATGGTTACACACCCAATGTAAGTTACTTCAAAAAATTTGGTAGTCAATGTTATATCTTAAAAGATGATAGAAATGGAAAACTTGACTCCAAAAGTGATGAAGGAATCTTTCTAGGGTATTCCACCAAGAGCAAGGGTTATAAATGTCTCAATAAAGCCTCTAACAAAATTGTTGCAAGTGCAAATGTAAAGATAGATGAATTTGTAGATAAAAATGAAAAGGAAAGAACAAAAGAACCAGAAGACTACAACAAGTTTGTTTACAATGAAGAACCTGACACTCTACCCGAGCAACAATGTATAGCTCTTGAGCATTAGATTATTGCACCCGAGCATTAGGCTGCAAATACCGACAATCAGGATATTGCTCAAGATGATGTACCAAGTGATGAAGATCAGAATGAAGGACACAATGAGGATCAAGATGATAGACAAAGATCTAAACCTATACTTGCCAGATATGTCAGGAGGAACCATCTACAGAACCAGATCATTAGAGACAAGAAGGCTTGTATTAGAACCAGAAGTAAGTCTCTAAACAAAGATGTCTTATTTGTGATTTTGAGCCAAAATCTGTCAATGTTGTACTTGATAATGATGAATGGGTTGGTACTATGAATGAATAAATTGATTAGATTGAGAAAAAAAAGACATGGACACTTGTCCCGAGACCAGATGACAAGAATGTCATCGGTACAAAATGGATATTCAGGAATAAACTGAATGAGAATGGAGAAGTCACCAGAAACAAAGAAAGACTAGTATGCAAGGGGTATGCACAAGAAGAAGGGATTGACTATGGAGAGACCTTTGCACCTGTTGCTAGGCTAGAAGGAGTGAGAATATTACTTGCTTATGCTACATGTAAAGGATAAAAGGTATACCAAATGGATGTCAAGTCTGCATTCCTAAATGAAATACTTGAGGAAGAGGTAAACATTGAGCAACCAAAAGGGTTTGTTGATCCAGACAAAATGAACATGGTATGTAGACTACACAAGGCCTTGTATGGATTGAAACAAGCACCCTGAGCCTGGTATGAAAGACTTCGTTCCTCTCTCATAAGTATTGGATTTGTAAAAACTAGTGAAAACAATAATCTTTATTTGAAGGAAGACACTGATGCTAAAATTTTGATTGCTGAGATATTTGTTGATGACATCATATTTGGAGGCATGATATGCTATGCAAATCATTTGCAAATGAAATGAGCAAAGAGTTTTAGATGTCTATGTTTGGAGAGATCAAGTTCTTTCTTGGTCTACATATCATGCAATAAAATGAAGGTATTTTCATTACACAATCCAAATACATCAAGGAAGTGCTGAAAATATTCAAGATGGAAGATTCCAGACCAGTTGGAACACCGATGGCAACTAGATGTAAGCTGACAAAGGAGGACAAGTCATCAGAGGTAAATCAAACTTTGTAGAAATCAATGATTGGAAAAGTCATGTATGTTGTACATATTAGACCAGATATTGCACATGCAATAGGAATAGTTGCAAGCTTTTTTGCTAATCCCAGGGAATTACATATGACTATTGTGAAAACAATCCTAAGATATCTGAAGAATACCGAGGAATATGGGTTATGGTATAGAAGAGAAGACAAATTTGAACTTAAGGTCTTTACCGATGCTGATTGGGCTGGAAATATTGATGAATGGAAGAGCACAACTGGAGGAGCATTCTTATGGGTGACATAATCGTCAGATAGATTAGCAAGAAGCAAGGATGCATCTCTCAGTCTACTGTAGAAGTAGAGCATGTTGCTGGTACTGCAAAGAGCTCAAATATTGCATGGATGAAATAGTTACTGGAAGGTATGCATTTTTAGTAATAACTGGGGGGGTGAATCAGTGGCCTCAAAAATTTATCCTTTAATCACTAACCACCAATCAAATAAATCTCAGATTATTAAGTCCCTACAAGATGCATGCCTTGAAATACTTATAATGATTAACTATCTATCGGTTTACCTTGTCTGTCCTTATTCTCCTTGATAACCGATAAGTAGTAAAACTATTTACCGATACTCAGTAAATATGCAGAGTATACCAATCAATCCAAGAATGCATATGTGAAATGTAAAACAATAAAGTAATAAACCATACACACATAACACATGGATTTTAACGTGGAAACCTTGTTAAGGGAAAAACCACTAGGACCGGTACCCCAAATTTTTACTCTTCTAAAGTGAGCCCTGTTAGGAGCCAACCCTGTTAAAGGTTACAAATACATTGTTAGGTGTAACCTTGTTAGAGGATTTTAATAATAGAATGTCACTTTATATCTGGCATGTTTATGCTACCAATATTGATCAACCTCTCTGGGCGCAATAGGTATCTGGCATATCTGGTGCTACCTAACTGCATCTGCCTCCTTCTTAGATTGTGTGTCAGTATCGGGAACTCAATTCTATCTTCATGGAAATATTTTTGGCAATCTATTAGGATATACCTCAATTATAAAAGACTATTAAGTCCTGCTCTGTTAAGAGACTTAATACTTCAATGGTTAAACTAAAACAAAATGACCTATTTCTAATGCAACGTGAATTGCAGATTTTCAGATCTATTTAAGTACAATACCTCTCTAATCAATGTATCAATTCAATTCTTTGTGCTCCACACTTTTTGCTCTATGATGCTGTGCTTCACTATTCGTCGGTGTCCGCAAAATTCTTTAGCTCTTCTTCAGCTTGATTGATCAGAACTGTATAAAGTTATCCTTCATCAGTTTCTCTTTAGAATCCTCTTTCTATTCACTCCCCTTCCCATGTATGTGAATGCTTGTGATTGCGGAAATGAATTATGTGTTGGAAATACAATAATGGGAAAGCAAGATACTGAGAGGGGGGGATGAATCAGATCTTCAAATTTAAACACTTAAAACAAACTGATCCACATTCATACATATATGAATCTAATGTAATATCAAATAACATCCACACCATGAAATACATAACTCATAACACAAGAACTTGGTAACCCAGAAACCCAAATAGGTAAAACTAGGGTGGGGATGACACCCACAAAATTCTTCACTACTGCAGCAATAAAGTGTGCATGTTAGGGCTATAAAAGTTGATTACAAAATGCAATCTACCCGGTTAAAGGTCTGCTTGGTTAAGAGCTAAAGATCATTCCAATCTACCCTATGAAAGGATTTCAACTTACAATAAAGTAAGCACTTTGTTAGGAGATTTAGAAAGGTCTGCTACAACCAATCTGTTAAGATATTTTCACCTGATACAATGATTAGAATGTTTCAAGTAATGATCCTTCATTATGCACTCAGATGCTGATGACTGATCTCCTCTTTCCAGTACCTTCTATGATCTCACAATCTGATATGTCTTTACTCTGCTGTTCACTATGTTGTCACTCTTTTTGATCTCTGCTTCTTAACAAAATAACCCTCTATGCATTTTACTTGAAAAATGCAATCACCACTTCTCTCCACACTTACAAAATAGGGTTTAGAAGCAATATTATATATCTATTCAAGTTTGGTAGCGAGATCTAGATCAATGATCAATATATAATACTTATGTCTCCAAGACATTACAATTAATGATTACAATAGATCATGCATAGGATAAAACAATTAAGTGCATAACTAAATCTTTAGGAAAATATTAAATGCGTACATTAGTCGGCCCAAAAGGCTTATACAAGTCGGCCTGAACACTTATCCTCAAAGTTTGAATCATTCCAGACATGTATACAAAAACTGTTCTGCTTGACACTTAACATCTCTGTCGCTCGGCACTAAGTATCCTACTTGGCTCGACATGATACAACTCGGCAACCTAAATACTGCTCGACAATGTTGCTCGGCCTTGCATAGTTTAAGCTCGGCCACAGTGATAGCCAACTAAAACTGCCTAAGTGAATGACTAAGTGTTGGTCACTAATCATCAACAGAACTTAGAGATTAACAATCTCCCCCTTTGATATTAGTGGCAAAAACACACTTATCATTTCTTCATGTCATTCCATCAAAATGTTGCCTAAGTATACTAAGTACTCCCCCTAGGAATATACTTGAAATTATACATACAAAAAAGTTACATAGAATACATGCCTTCAAAAATATACAAATGTACATGTTTTGTACTGATTTATCATACTGTATCCTTACCAACTTCCTTACCAACTTTCCCCTTGTTTTTGTCACTGATTTTAGGTGGGGTTAAGTTATACTTGTCCAAAAATTGTTTATGAAGCTGTAGGGTGGATGCAAATGTAGCGTCCCAACTTTCCTTGGAAATCTTCATAACTTCCAATTTTATCTCTAGCTCGGCAGCTAGACTCACTAAACTTTCTGTAGTTGAGAGATTTGTATTTCTCTGTGATAATTCTTTTGCAGTTGAAAGTTCCTTCTGTATTACCTCCAAGTGAGGCAACAGGCTTGTCTGAATGGTGATCAATTTGGCCCTAATCCGACCATCTTCAGCCATAAGCTCGGCTATTCTTCATTGTGCATTGATCAACTTA
>MU226362.1:55072-77307 GCA_018584345.1 Thuja plicata | reverse complement strand
CTAGTCTTGCTTTGTTCCTTGTGACTTCTCCATTCTCGTTCAGCTTATTCCTGAATATCCATTTAGTACCGATGACATTCTTGTCATCTGGTCTTGGCACAAGTGACCATGTTTTATTCTTCTCAATTTGTTTAATATAATCATTCATAGAACTTATCCACTCTTCATTATCTAGTGCAGCATTGACAGATTTTGGCTCAAACTCACAAATTAAGCAATTTGAGTTTAAATACTTACTTCTTGTTCTTGTACCAGCTTTCTTATCTCCTATGATCTAGTCCTCTGGATGGTTCCTTCTTACATATCTTGCAAGCACAGGTACAACTCTTTGTGTATCAGCTTGATCTTCATTACCTTGCACATTATCTTAATCATTATCGTGACCATCGGTAACAACATTCTAACCGTCGGTTGCAACATTCTATTGTTCTAGAATTAAGCATTGTTGCTTAGGTAGAGTTATGGGTTCTTCATAGTATACAAACTTGTTGTAGTCCTCTGGTTCTTTTGTGCTTTTTCAGCTCATTATTTTCTGTAAATTCATCAATCTTTACATTTGCACTTTCAACTATTTTGTTAGAAGCCTTGATTAGACATTTAAAAGCTTTTCTTTTGGTAGAATACCCCAGAAAAATACCTTCATCAGTTTTGGCGTCAAGCTTTCCATTTCTATCATCCTTTAAGACATAACATTGACTATCAAATATTTTGAAGTTACTCACATTGGGTGTTTTACCATACCATAGCTCATAAGGTGTCTTCTTTGTGTCCTTCTTCAATTGTACTCTGTTAAGTGTATAAACAGCAGTGCTGATAGCTTCTCTCCAGAAGATTTGGGTGATGCCTTTCTCTATCATCAGTGTTCTTGAACAATAAACTATTGATCTATTCCTTCCCTCAGCAATCCCATTTTGCTATGCTGTTCTTGGTGCAGAAACCTATCTTTTTATACCATGCTCATTACAGAAATTAGTGAATTCATCTAATATAAATTCTCCTCCTCTATCTGATCTTAAACATTTTAGATCCTTACCACTTTTTTTTTCTACCATAGCCTTATACCATTTAAACATCTTAAATGCTTCAGATTTTTCTTTGAGAAATATGACTGTCATCATTCTAGACTAATCATCAACAAATAAAATAAAATATCTATCTCCATAATAACTCTTTGTCCTCATAGGTCCACATAAATCAGTATGGACTAATTCTAGAATATCATCATATGTATGGGTTTTACTTTTGAAACTAGACTTTGTCATTTTACCTTTTTGACAATTTTTGTACATGATGTTGTCTGGCTTTGTCATCGTCGGTAAGCCTCTTACACTTCTTCTATTTATTTTCATCATGTTGTCATAATTCACATGACACAATCTTTTGTACCACAACCATATGTCTTCATTTCTAGTCATTAAGCAAGTGGTATTAGTGTCATTCAGATAGAATATACCTTTAGTCTGGTCACCGGTACCAATCAGGTTTCCTGATTCATTGAAGATCTTTGCCTTCTTCTTTTCAAATGTTACTCTGTGACTTGAATTATGTAGCTAAGAAACACTCAACATATTATAATTCAATCCTTTTACCTAATAAGCATTTTCACATTTAATCAGGTTATTCAGCATTATTATTCCTTCACCTTCAACCGGACAAGGTGTATCATTTCCCATTCTTACTGTACCACCATTATAATATTCAAAAGTGTTAAACTTTTCTTTGTCACCGGTCATATGGTGAGTGCAACCACTATCTATAATCTAGATGTCATTCTTACTAACCTTAGATATGAGTGTAATTTATTCATACCTTTCATCTTCATCTGAATCATCCTTCACAGCTAAAAATACCATCTCGATGTCATCATCAGGTTTGGTGTCAGTATCTTCATCTTTGCAAGCATCTAGGTAGCTAGCCTTCTTGCCTTAATCCTTGTAGTCTCAGGTATCCTTTCTTTTTGATTGTCGATAACCTCTGTAATCTTTGTTATCACCTCTATTAGATTTCTTCTCAAAAGATCTGTACGTCATTACTTATGTCATCTTTTCTTCATTTAGGACGTCTTGCAGCAAAGTGTCTAATTTCTTTACAATTAAAGCATACAAGTGGTAACTTGCCTTTGTATTTACCTTTGCCTCTTTTCATTCTCCTTGCCATGAGTGATTCTATTTCATCTAGATCTTCTTCATCACTTTCACTTTCACTATCTCTTCTAGATGTGTGTCTCTGACTAGATTTGCTTATTCTCATAGAAGACTTAAATGTAGACTATAAGTTTGGTAAGACACTATTATAAAAGTTATTCATCTCAAATGAAATCAGTCTACCAATCAAACTATCAAGAGTAACTATATTGTTTGCAACTTCTCTCATTTCTTGAATAGAAGAAACTCTAATAGCATATATACATGCAATAAGGTTCTTAAGATTTTACTTGTACCACTGTCTCCTCGTCAAGTGTACCTCCAACACCTCATATAGCATTGACTACTTTTATTCTTGTTCTGTACTGTGTGATGTTTTCTCCTTCTTTCATTTTGAGATCATCAAATTTTCCTCTAAGGCTTTCTGCCTCGGCTCTCAGAACATTTGCATCACCACTATGCACAAGCTTTAGTTTGTCCCACATTTTCTTTGTAGTTGTGCAATATTTGACATCTTCAAATTCAACATCGGAGAGAGAGGAAGAAAGATCTATGATGATGCAGTTGTGCTCATGCTTCACTCTCAATTGATCTACTATTAATGGTCCTGTGGGAAACATATATTTAGTATCTAAGTATTGAGTAACATCATTACCAATACCTGATAAGTGGAGTCTTATCCTACTTTTCCATGAAGAAAATTTGTCTTTATTCAACTTGGGCACATCTCGTCTATTCATCTTGTGATCTTGACTTAGGTATTGAAACCTTCCTTCTAAGCACACAAGCTCTGATACCAATTGTTAGTAATAACTGAGAGGGGGGGGGGGGGGAATCAGTGGCCNCTAAGCACACAAGCTCTGATACCAATTGTTAGTAATAACTGAGAGGGGGGGGGGGGTGAATCAGTGGCCTCAAAAATTTATCCTTTAATCACTATCCACCAATCAAATAAATCTCATATTATTAAGTCCCTACAAGATGCATGCCTTGAAATACTTATAATGAATAACTGTCTATCGGTTTACCTTGTCTGTCTTTATTCTCCTTGATAACCGATAAGCAGTAAAACTATTTACCGATACTTAGTAAACATGCAGAGTATACCAATCAATCCAAAAATGCATATATGAAATGTAAAATAATAAAGTAATAAACCATACACATATAACACATGGATTTTAACGTGGAAACCCTATTAAGAGAAAAACCACTGGGACCGATACCCCAAATTTTCACTCTTCTAAAGTGAGCCCTGTTAAGAGCCAACCCTGTTAAAGGTTACAAACACACTGTTAGGTGTGACCTTGTTAGAGGATTTTAATAATAGAATGTCACTTGATATCTGGCATGTATTTGCTACCAATATTGATCAACCTCTCTAGGAAGAATAGGTATCTGGCATATCTGGTGCTACCTAACTGCATCAACCTCCTTCTTAGACTGTGCGTTGGTATCGGGCACTCAATGCTATCTTCATGACAATCTTTTTGGCAATCTGTTAGGATATACCTCAATTATAAAAGATTGTTAAGTCCTACTCTATTAAGAGACTTAATGCTTCAATGGTTAAACTGAAAAAAAATGACATGTTTCTAATGCAACTTGAATTGCATATTTTTAGATCTATTTAAGTACAATACCTCTCTAATCAATGTATCAATTAATTTCTTTGTGCTCCACACTTTCTACTCTGTGATGTTGTGCTTCACTGTTCGTCGGTGTCCACATAATTTTTTAGCTCTTCTTCAACTTGATTGATCAGGACTGTATGAAGTTATCCTTCATCAGTTTCTCTTTAGCATCCTCTTGCTATTCACTCCCCTTCCCGTGTATGTGAATGCTTGTGATTGTGGAAATGAATTATGCTTGTCTCTTATATAGACATGATGTTCTTTAATTCTTGATTCTTGATTCTTGGTTCTTGATTCTTGGCATGAAAAACAATCTAGCCAATCTGATTTAAAGCATAACTCCTGATTTATCGCATAGTTATCTTATTGCCAACTGTACACATCTTCTTTAAATAAATTACTTAACTCTGGTCAAATAAAATAAATAAAACAACTAGTTAAGTCTATCCTTAAGCTCTACCAGCTAGATATTTTGTCATTCTCAGAACTCTCTGTTTTGTCGGTCAACTCTGCAGTTAGTCATTGGTGTTAACTACCAGTTTTGTCAGTGTGACTCTAGTTAGCTTCGGGATCTCCGTCTCGTCGGGCATTATTGGATTTTGCTCGTTGGGTAACTCTATTTTCAGCTCGTCGGGCATCCTATGATTTTTCTTCGTCGGGCAACACCGTCTTCTGCTCATTGGGTATCACTATGGCTTTTGTTCTTTTCCTTTACCGATGGTGTGCACTCCGTTAGTGTTGTTTGTCACTTAGTGAATACTTGACTTTTATGCATTTCTGAAATCATAACCTTTGTTCCATTGATTCTCTGAAGTCTTTAGCATTATGTACATGATCATATAGATAATATCAAGTTGACATAAATGAAAATACAAACCATTAACTAATTTAATTCCTTGCATTATCTTCAACTTAATATGATCAAACATTCAATCAGTTACATGTCATCAATGCATATGAAAATTATTGAACCAGTAATTATCTATTGTGATAATACCAGTGCAATAAACATTTCCAAGAATCCAGTCATGCACGCTAAGACAAAGCATATTGCTATCAAGTATCATTACTTGAGAGAACATGTTCAAGAAAAGGAGGTAATACTTGAGTATGTTCAATCAAAGGAACAATTAGCTGATATCTTCACCAAGCCACTGCCCAAGGATGCATTTGAGTACTTGAGGAAGAGACTAGGGGTTAGACCCTTGTCTACTGGTCAGTAAAATGACTAGAAGGCTACATTAGTCTACATATTATCAAAATATAATTCATGTTGATGCAAGCATAGAGATGGACTTCAAATATAAATCTATACACAACAAGGTATTTATCTTCTCCGAGCACCAGAGTTGTTGTATTGCTAATGGATTGGGAAATTCAAGGAGTATATTATGGATAGAAAGGATTTTTTGGCACTACTGTCAAAATATTTTTTTGGCATTGCTCTCAAAGGGAGAGATTATATCCATTATCACCTCAAGGACAGATTATATCCATCACATTATCCAAAGGGTGAGATGTAACCAGAAAGGGAGAGTACATACAAAGGAAGAGAATTATTGACAAGAGACATCAAAAGAAAAGAGAATAGTCAAAGGGAGAGAGTTTGACACACGATAAGAACACATCACATTAGAAGAAGAAATATTCTACATCTATCTAGTGAAGGGATTGAAGACAGAGAGAGAGCTGCAAGAATCAAATCTAAGCTATAAGACCTTACCGAGAACCAAATGTTTGTATCGGTTATAGTACATAAGATTAGTAGTTTGATGAACTTCATCTATTATATTTCATATTGTATTAGTAATAATATAGTGTGATAATGTAGTGTGTTTCCATCAATTCCAAAGGGAGAGATTGATGAACTTTAACTGATTGAATTTTTGAAGATGTTAAGTTGATGATCACAGAGACATAGAAAGTTAATGCAATGCATTAAATCAGTTAATGTATTGTATTGTCATTGATGTCAACTTGATATAATTTGTATGGTCATAGACATGCTGCCAAAGACTTCAAAGAACCAATGAATCAAAGGCTATTCTATCAGTAATGCATATAAGTCAAGTATTCACAAAGTGATTGTATACACCAATAGAGTGCACACCGACGGACAGAGTAAAAGAGAAAAGTCATAGTGTTACCCAATAAGCAAAATGCACAACATTATCAATGAGAAAAGTCACAGTGTTGCTCTACGACAAAAGCATAGAGTAACCCGATGGATAGAATTACAGTGTTGCGCAACAAACAGAGATCCTGAAGACAACTGAAGTCACACCGACGGAATAGTCAGTTATCACCAATGACTAACTAAAGTATTGACCGACAGAATAGAGAGTTCAGAAATGACAAAATGATTAGCTGTCAAGAGCTAAAAATAGACTTAATTGATACTTATCATTGTTTTAATTGACAAGATAAAGTCAGAGATAAGTAAAGGATTTAAAACTGCTTTGTCCAGTTGGCAAGAAGATCTCTACGAGATAAAACTAGAGTTTTTCTTTAAATCTAATTGGTGAGAATTGTGGATCACGCCAAGATCAAGAAATCTAAGAAATGGTGAAATCATGTCTATTTAAGAGACAAGCTTATTCATTATGAACAAGGGGAGTGGTAAGAGAATATATGTTGAAGAGATTCTGAAGGAGAAGAAAGTCTTCATTCAGACCTAATCATACAAGCTGAGGAAAGAGCTAAATTCTGTAGACACCGACGAACAGAGATACAACATCATAGAGAAGAGCAGTGTGGAGAAAAGGTATTGAATTGATAATATTGATCAGAAAGGTAATGCACTTACAATAGATTGGAAAATCTACAATTCTAGTTGTATATGTGAACAAATCAGTTTACTATTTCAGTTTAACCATTGAAGCATCAAGTCTCTTAACCGAGCAGGACTTAAAAGTCTTTTGTAATTGAGATACATCACAAGGAGTATCAAAAAGTTTTTTCATAGAAAGTAGCATTGGATATGCCCGATACCTATAGACAGGCCAAGTGAGTGTTTGATCAAAGATGGTAGCATTAGATGCCATATACTAAGTGACAAACTATCTATTTAAATCCTCTAACAAGGTCACACCTAACAGTGTCTTTGTAACCTTTAATAGGGTTGGCTCTTAACCGAGCTCACTTCAGAAGAGTGAAAATTTGGGGTACCAGTCCCAGTGGTTTTTCCCTTAATAGGGTTTCCACGTTAAAAATCCATGTGTTAATGTGTCTATGAGTCATTACTTTATTATTTTCATTTCACATAAGTAAATCTGGATTGATTGGTATACACTAGTTATTTATTGTGTTTCGGTAAATAGAAAGAGAGCTTATCGGTAAACATACAGAAGAAGGTTTTACAAAGCATTCTGACAAGTAGTAATTTGATATAAGTATTTCAAGGCATTCATCTTGTAGGACTGAATATAACTAGAGGCTTAAAAGTGATAATAAGTTTTGAAGGGTTGATTTAAGGATTAATTTTTGAGGCCACTGATTCACCCCCCTCTCAGTTATTACTAACAATGAGTAACTTTAAACTCATCAAATGCTTCTAACAATAATTTTACCCGAGTGATACCATAATAGTGGGTTACACTTTTTTGCCTAAACGGACATTGAAGTCTACATTTTGAGAAAAACATCCACATTCGGATGCATATTGTCGTTAAACTGTTTGAAATTAGAAGATGAAGTAAACTAGAGTCTTTTAGGATTTTATGTCTAGATTCTAAATATATATTTTTAATTTTTTTTTGAATTGATTTTAATGGTTTTTTTTTTCTCCCACTAAAACTGCGATGTTGCTGAAAATGTCATTTTCAAAAAGGTACAATGACTTCGTACAACATAACTTTTTTTCTAAAATAGATATCAATGTGCTTCTTTCAAATTTGGTTTTTTAACATCCATACGGAGGGCATACAATTGGTTTAATGACATTATCATTATTATTGCATATTTTATGAATGTTTGAAGTAGAGTAAACCGTAATTGTGACATACGTTGACTGCGTAGCTGATAACTTGTTGTGTATTTATCAAAATTCAATTATTATTTTTTTGATAGAAAGAAGACTCAAAGCTGGAGGGCACTATTATTTTTCAATTTTTTTTCTCTTTTCTACTATTTTTCATTGAACGTCAAACCTAGAAGTTTATATTGGATAAAAAACCTACATCCGATGCACGTCAAAATACATAGACCTAATTAATTCAAAGTTTGTCAAATCTATATTCGTTAGAAAGCTCTTTCAGAGTACTTGTGTGATGCAAAAGGAGGTGTCCCTATTCTTCCATTTGAGCCCCACGCTTGAGCCCCGAAGCCATGAAAATTGTAGATTTATGTTAGCTTTTGCAGATAGCCTCAATTTTGGGGGTTTCGATAGAAAGTACTTTCGATCAAAGCTAATTAGTTGCAATCGAAAGTACTTTCTTAGTTTAACATGCATATGGGTCAAAATCCCACTAAAATATTTACTATCTTAGTTTCGATCAAAACTAAAATTTAGTTTCGATCGAAACTAACTTAGTTTTGATCGAAACTAGGTTAGTTTCGATAGAAACTAAGCAAAAAAGGTAGTTTCGATCGAAACTATTAATGTTCTGATCGAAACAATCAGGTTCAGGTACTTTCTATCAAAAGTACCCGACTAAATCCTCCCACCTCGTAGATTTGTGAGGAATTTCTTCCTCTGAAAAAGTGTAACCCACTATTGTGGGATCACCCACCCTCCTATTTTTTCCCCTTTCATAACAAAAATGATGGAGTTGGCGACGGGCGGGAACAAAAGAGTGGCTAGGGTTTCAAACAATGAAGGGAGTGATGGAGGTACCACAATGGTAGTAGAGAATGATGGCAATGCCGGTGGGGATGGGGATCCCTACTGGGTTGTGCTGCAGACTTTGTACACAGGGCACTTGGGGTTCTGCCTTTTCGACAATGACTACGTGCAGTCTCTATTTGCTGAAAATCCACTTTTGGTGGAAGAGTTCCTTGTCAAGGCGGATGGTAGAGCTGGTGTGGTGGTGGGCCGTGCCCTCCATGGCATTTATGGGGAGTTTTTTTTCTCCCAGCTCTATTTTCCGGTCTTTGGGTGGATTTGTGGTCTTTTGGCCAGGATTCATCCTTTGCCCCATTTTTCTTGGTGAAGGGGCTTGTTGGGAGGTTTGGAGGAGTGGGCTCTTGGGAAATTTCTCTTTGGTTTTGGGCTTCCCTGCTGAGGCCTCTTAGCCTTGTTTTATGGTGCTGCTTGAATAATATCTTTTTTTACCTTGCGGAGCAGAGAATGCTGGTGGGGAGCTTCCCCAAGATGTTTAAAGCCTGTGTTTATGGGGCTTTCGATGCTATCTCTTCTCCATTTTCCCCATGGAATCCTATTGAGGTGGAGATTTTTCAGGTGACTTTGGTTAAGGTCTGGCCTAACTTTCTTCTGTCCCTCTCTTCTTCCTTACCTATTGAGGCGGTGGCTTCTTCTATTGAGGTGAAGACTAGCCGTGCGAGAAAGATGTATGGTTGTTGGTTGGGGTTTATCCTTTATCATGGGTACTTGATCCGGGGATTTTTTGGAAGTTGGCCTATCCTTTTCATTATTGAGATCTTCATTTACCCTATTGAGGTGGGTGACTCTCCTATTGAGGTGGAGTGGGTTTATCTTGGCGATGCATGGACTAGAAGAAGGATAGTTTCTTTTGTGGGAAGATCAGAGGTTATTAAGGTTTATCTTTCTTCTTTTTCTCACATAGTTACCTCTTTGGGGTTCGCCTCTAGAGGGAGTCTTTTGATTTTGGGGACTAAGTCAAAACCCTTGCTTTTTTTGCTAGAGATCTTTAAATATATATTATCCATTCTAGCTATCCTTTTAGTGGCTATCAGTCTTGGTGTGGGGGGCCAACTTCTTCCCTAGTTATGTATTAGGTTGTAGCCCTCGGGCCCTATTTTGGACAACGTGGTTGTCTTCTCTAGGATGTTGTCTGGCTGGTGTGTCTGTGCTGCTAGGTTTCAAGTATATATTAGATTTGAGCAGCTGATCATCTAAGTGGGGCTTTAGATCCCCCTCAAAATCTAAGTGTACAGGGTTGAAGGGCCCCTTCAAAACCTGGTTCTATGGCCCTTAGGTGTCCTATTTCATTTGTTTGTCTCTATCCTTTCAGTCTGGGCATTGTTTCTGATCTTTCGCTCTATTTTGGGTTTCAGGCACCCTTCAAAACTTTTTTTACTTAATCAAATTTTTTTTTACCGTCCTAATGAATTTGTTTAAATTCCATGTCCAAGATACCCCTTTTCCTATAACATTTACAATAATTTGTGAGTCCCCCTCCAAATGCAGTTTCCTCATTCCTATCTTCTTTGCCAATATGATAACAAAACAACGTGGACAAGCTCTATGCTTCATTATTTATGCCAATAAGAAGCCTTTTTGCACCAATAAGTTGTATGTCTCCTTTCTCATCCCTTACTACACAACCAACCCCAAAAGGACCCGGGTTCCCCTTTAGATGCTCCATCATAGTTGAGTTTTTCCACCATGAATGTGGAGGTCTCCATTCTACCTTCGTAGTCTTGGACGAAGGAGGTTGAACCCTCAAAGGCCCATGAATGTGCGTTCATACCTTATAATTTTATCATCATAACTTATTGGCATTTTAATGTTGATTACCTATAACATGTCCTAGGATTATTATACCCCAATCTTGACCTTTAAAACACAACTAGTACATGTGTTATGATTTTTTGTCCATTTAGATCTATTTTATGTATTAGTATATGTCTATATTTTGTTCCTATCTTCTCAAAGTTTGTAACCATATTGCACTTTGACATTAGTGTGGCACATGGAAATCCATTCATCACACATAGTACATCATCATCTATGCCTCTATTACCTCTTTTTATGCCACATTATCATTGTTCATTCATCTTTAATTTGTATATGTCTCCCCTCCCCTCCATTCCATAATTATTATTTTTAGCCTTTGACATCTAATTTCTAAGGATCAATCCCTTCATTGATCACTAAATCTATCCAAATATATTTATTCCATTCATCCATAACCATCTCATCTTTATGTAATATATTTTGAGAGGATTCTCATCTTCTTCAAATATGTACTATCCTAAGGAAAATTCCATGTTGAACACTACCAAATTGTAAGAGGGGGGGGGGGGGGGGGGGGGGGGANGGGGGGGGGTGAATCAACATACTCTATAAAATCTAATTATCACCATTAATCTATTTTATTAATATATAGAGAGAACAAAACAAGTAACACAACTCATGACACTAAGATTTACACATGGAAAACCCAAATTGGGAAAACCACGATAAGAATGACATTCACTATATGATATTTTTAATTATGAGGTTTCATGTCAAAGGATAAGGAACTCACTAACCCTAATTGTAAAAGGGTTTAGTGTCCTATGAATAAAATATTTTAGTTTATGTAGATTATACTTTCCTCAGGGCTAGGATAATTACATTTGATATCAAAGACAAGGTAATTGAATTGATTAAGGCTACATTCTTGAAATGTCAATTACAATTCTCTATTTTTATCCCTAATTTTTAATTTCTTACAGTTTTATTACACTTCAAAGAATCTTTTATACTTCTGCTAGCTCATTAATCACATTCTTACTCCTTTCCCCACTCTATCTATAAAGTACATTTTCCACTATATATCCATAATGATCCTAGAGACATCCATTAAGTTGGCGAGAAGGAAATCATGTGAAATGTGAACTGTTGGCCCAGAAATACATTCTCCAATGCACATTAAGGGAAGATGTATTATGTAGATCATTCTTTGGGTCAACAAAAACTTCATAGAATATGTAATCATCACCAAGATCAACACTAATCACCACAAGAATCTAAATATCATCTGTCAACTACAAGTAATAAAATAATCATGTGCATCAGCCAAGGAACTAGAGAAAAAATTATAGTCCTCCAAAATCAATGTAGACTAGAAATATATCATCTCCTACAAACATCATAAATATATCAATGCATCAAACCATAAGGAAAATCTACGAAAGAGAAATACAAAGATTTTTAATTGGGGTAAAAAAATTATCCTTGGCTAGAAGAATCCAAGTGCCTAATAAAATTTTCTTTGCATCTCATATGTATTTTTCATCTTGTTTGCTGTCTTCTAAGAGAAAAATATGAGGATTTGAATAAATTAATTTGAAAGTTTCTTTGGTCAAAATGGGATGGAAATGCTATTTTTATTGTTGCTTCTTGGTCTTGTTGTATTCAACCTAAAATTAAGTGTAGTTTTAGAATTATTGACCCTAATTTTAGGGATTGTGCCTTGTTGTGATGTGGATTATTAGAGCTTTTATAGGGGCTGAACATTGAAAAATAGTTGTTTGTTATTAGGTTTGTCAACCTATAACTAATAATAAATGGTAGTTAATCAACTTATTACAACAACATGGTTTAGGATTTGATTCATCATCAATTTGGTGGGAATAAACTCATTAATTATCATGATTAGCCTCTTGGTGTTTTCTTTCCCAAATAGACTTATTACTTGTAGGTTGGGCAAAAATTTATAGATATTGAGACTTTAATTCATTTGAATGGTCTTCATGGTTGAAAATAATGAAAAATTTACGTTGAATGTCAAATATAAAAGTTTTCTTATATTTGTACAATCAGTGGTCTCTCTTGAGTTAGCCATGAATTTATGTACTGCTAAATATTATGTTTTTTTAAAGACTAGAAATGGCTAACTTCTTCACATTTCCAACATTTTCTACTTACGAAAATTTATATTCATTCTTTTCATTTTCAAAACCTACATCCTTGCCTCAAGCTCAAATGAAAATGTAATTTCTTTGCTAAAAGGTTGAACAAAATGAGTGCACAAATATGGAAGTCCAAAACTGATGTGGACACTCAATTGTTGGCCTGGAAATTTTTACATCACAAGTAGTTCATTGGAGATAAACTAAAATTCATTAAAGCTCAACCAGATAACTGACCCTTTTGTTCATGTATTAAAAATCTAAAACATATATTTTGAGAGTTCTCCTTTATTTTTTATTGAAGGAAGATAGGGTTCGCAGGGACACAAAACCCTTTCACAGCATAACAATCCAGAAAAAAGATACCATCAATGAACCAATCACAAGACAATAGTAAAATATCAACTACAAAAAATAAGGGAACAAGAGTTAGAGATCTTATAGATTTTTTAGCAGACTTTCATTCTTTTGGGAGTGCCCCTTTGTTAAAAAGTAATGGAATGTGATGTTCAAAAAATTTTCAGCTATTTTTCTTTATAAGATTGTGTGAATAAAATACACCTTCATGACTTCATTTATTTAACTACAATTCTATGGAAAAATAATATAAATTTAAGCTAATAATTGTAATTAAATCAATAAGCATCTCATGGCTCTCTATCTAAGCATGTTGAAAAATCTCTTAGCCTAAATCTCTTTCAATGACAGTCCTAAAACGAGAATTTGATGAAGATAAGTGCCTAAATCTAGCTCAATTCTCTCAAATCATGATAATATTGGACTCAAATGCAATCAAAATGATCTTCATGATGCAAAATTGACATGATAAACTCTCAAAATGCTCAAATTTCTATGAAAATGACAAGAGGTTTGATTCTTTGCATTTGAATTTCTAGGATCCTTTATGCTCTCAAAATGGCTTCTATTTATAGGATTTTCCCAAGTGTAGGGGGTAGAGTTAATTGATCATAGTTAAGCCATGGTTGAGTGAGAGGATTTGAAATGGTTTCAAATGGGGGGACAATTTAAATGATTGTCTCAAAGGTTGGGACAAAGAGACAAATTTGAGTGATTGAGATTCAAAGTTCAAAATAAGTGATTGAGATTCAAATTTAGGAGTGATCCATGTGCTTTATGTTCTCAATTCCCATTGGTTGCTCAAATTCATGTTGAAAGATATTAGGATTATTTAATTCAATCAATTAATTAAATTAGCCATGTAGGGATGAATAGTTTCAATTTGATTTTTGATTTAAACTATACAATTAATTGATTAAAATCAATCATATAATTTTGATTGTCCATTTTAGGCTTATATTTGATTATTTGATGTCATGTTCAATTAATCCTTTGATTTAACTTTATTTTGTCCAATTTGATTGATAAATGTCTATTTGATTTGATTTTGATCCATTTTGATGCAATTTGATGAGATTAGGAGCAATTTAGTGAAAAATGCAGATTTGGTTGATTAGAGAACACCTAGTCAATTTTAGGTATCTACAAATGCCCCTCTTTGAATTGATGTGTGAAATGCATTTATTCAAATAAATCTCGATGTCCTGATCATTGATTCGATGTTGATTGATTGATGCAAAATAGGATGCGAAGATTGATAACCTCATATGAAACTCTGAAGCAAAACCTGATGCAAAATCCCTGATTTGATAGATGTAGAACCTAATGTGAAACTGATCTAGAATGCCTCACTGATAAAAGTTTGAATTTTTACTGCCCCAGATTTGATGATTTGATGATGCCCCCTCAGAAATGAAATCATATTGATGTCCAGATGCAAAATATTGATGAAACTGATGTAAAATAAGATCCAAGATGTTTTCATTTATGAAAAACATTAATGATGATGATAATGTCACAACATGCTCCAATGTGTAGAAAATATAGATTAGGTCTCACTAGGTCAAAAATCTCTCCAAAATTAGGTCAAATAGCTTAAATAGTTTGAAAAACCCAAATTTACTATTCATTTTCACTTTTTACCATAGGAATTTTACTCTGGTCCTGGTGAGATTGACAGCAATGGTGGCCCACATTCGTGAGCATCGGTTTGAGAGAGCATGCCGGTATTAGAGACCCTTGGGTTACAAACCTCCGGTAAGTGGTTTTGACCTTCCTAGTGCATTTATTACATTATTTGATAGCATTTATTGAATTTTTATATGCTTTTTAGATTAAAATTCACAAAATGTTGCATAGGATAGTTTAAATGATGCCTAGGGTAGTTAAACGCCACCTCTGCATGATGAAATGAAGCATAGAAACATTAAAACACCACCTAGTAGTTAGGTCAAAATTTGCATCTAATGATTAAAATGCCGCGTAGAAAACCCTTCGGTAAAAGTATGTTTTAAATGTCGCCTAGGAAGTTTTAAATGCCACCTAGGTTTGAGAAATGCCACGTATACTGTAAAGTACCACCTCCAATGATTGAAATCATGCATATGATGTCTAAAATGATGCGTGGTACTTGAAATGACGCATACACTTAGCCTAGTGACGCCTGCTAAAAAATTGATGAAAAACCTGATTTTAGGATAAACAAACTGCTTTCGATTAATCGTTTGGATTACCGAATTAATTTCCAAGATAGATAAATGTGTTTCCATGATGCTACTAAGTGTTTAGGATGTTAGAATAATCATATAAATATATTTTTGATGTGTTAATCGGATTGGGTAGTGTGTGCTAAAAATGTGTCACACTTCTATGAATCATTCCATTCAAGGTTGCTCAAGAATGAGGCCTCAAATATCGACTCATAGCTCTCTAGTCATGGAGTGCAAAGGTTTGTGATGGAGGCCCTCATATTGACCTAGTTGTGCCTATGCAAGTACACCATGAAATGAGAGATTCAATACATGAAAATGAAATCTATTCTATATGATAACAATGAAAGATTAATTTATGAAAGGAAATATGCAAGCTTAATCTATGGAAGAAAATATCAATTTAATCTAATATGAATCTAATCTACATGAATAGCCATGGATGCAAGAAGAAGAAGAAAATAAGAGAGAAGTTGCAATATCCAAGCCAAAGTGCTCAAATTCTCCTCCAAAATTGCTCTCCAAACCTGCAACATAACAATACCTAAAAATTCTATATGAAAATGAGGAGGGATTTCCTTATATAGGAAAGCGAATGGCTGAGATTAAGAGGCAAAAAGAAATGAGCAATGGTGGATATTAAGTCTTGATTGATCGATGTGCTCATTAAAGTAAAAAGCCCACCACTTAGAAAGATGTGAAGAAAAATGGATTTTTATTTAATTTTTTTCTTTTTTCATCAAAAGAAGAGCTTTAAGTAGGGATTTTTATTTATTTAATTAAAAGAGGGGTTTTATTTTAATTAAATAAATTAGAAGAATTTTATTTAATTAAATGGGAGAAATTTAATATAATTAAATAAGATGAAATTTATTTAATTAAAAGGGAGATTAAATCTTTTAATTAAATAAAAATGATCAAACCTTAGGAAATATTGAAATAATTGAATTAATTACGATTTGATCAAGGAAATTGATTTGAATTGAAAATATTGTAAAACATTGATTTAGGAATTTGATAAATTGATAAAATGATAAATGGGGGCCCATAGTCTAGGCGACCATTTTAGGGTGCATACAGGTAGAAAACTGATGTATTGCCCCCTTCTCAAGATCTAGAGGTTAGGAACAATAGGTAGATGCACTCAAAAAAAGAAACGATAGATTTCATTTGTTTGATTGACTTGAAATAATCCACTGATATATAGATGCTATTATAATTTAGTTTTTTTGTAAAATGTAGGCACATTTCTGTAAGTTGTATGTACAAAATATCGCGGATTGGATATTTGATCTAGTTGACGAGCTGACAAATCTAGAGAGATGGATTATTGAGAAGTGTAGACTAGGATTCCTTCTTGATATACCTTGATTTCAGCTGAACTAAGGGTTACTTATAGCTATGGCAGAGCGTTGGCACTCTGACCATAATACCTTCCATCTACCCCTCGGTGAGATGAATATCATGCCTCAGGATGCATATAGATTGCTTAGGATTCCTACCCATGGAGAGAGAGTTTACTATGATTAGGTGTATGATGGTAGTGCATGCAGAAGAGTGTTTGGAGATGACACCATTGGAGATGATACTATTACATGGGCTTAGTTTGCTTAATTTACCACATTGCGAGTGATCTTGGGTGCATTTATCGGTGGTTTACTTCTACTAGATCGACAAGGTCGAGGATTCTCAGTCGGATGGGGTAGCATTTTGGAGGACTTGATAGCACATCCTTGAAGATTTGATTGGGGATCATGTGTGTTAGCACAGTTGTATCATGATTTGCATGAGTTTGTGTATAGGTCTAGCATAGCGATATCAGCGGGTGTAGTTTTGTTATAGTTATGGACCTGGGAGCACATCCCGATTATGAGACATAGCTTCTAAAGTTTGAGGCCGAGGATGGATTTGTGAATTTTTGTATGATGGGATGGTTGTCGAACATCATCTGGGCAAGCTTGAGTATTGGCGTCGCACCATTGATGATATTGACCAGGTCATACAGAGACCTTACCTTGGCTGCGAGGGATGGTGGGAGGATGATGATGAGCTTCCCTACATGTCTGCACTGCAGTGGATGATTGGTCGATCACCACTTGTGATTGAGAGATTTTTCTTCGGGAGAGTTTTGAGGCAGTATGGCAGAGTACATGACATACCTTAGGGTATGGCTTTATATGCCTGAGTACAAGAAGAGAGATGTATGTGGGGTGAACAAGTGGATTATTAGTTTGCTTGTACAGAGATTGATCATTTGATATACATTTGATGGGACATGTTGGACCATGTTGCTGATGTGGGGATGTATGCAGAGTACCGAGAGTGGCTCTCCCATCACAAGTTTATGAGATTCATAGATCTTGTAGAGCCTATTCTAGATGCAGATGAGTCTTTTGATGATGATAGTGGAGATGTGGGTGATGGTGGTGGTAGGAGGAGAGCACGGAGATAGAGTGTTCCTCAGGGATAGAGAGTTGGAAGACCTCAAATGCGGGTGGTCATGTTCGATCTCAAGGTGGTGGATTTGGTCAAGCTAGAAGAGATAGTACATGTACCTTTAAGGAGACAGGCTCAGCATAGACCAGCTGTAGATTGGGGTAGGCAGAGACATAGACGGATACAGATGGCTAGACAGGTTACCTTACAGGTTCCTCTATAGGGTTAGGGTCCTCCTAAGAGACTAGCATCTCCACAGAGACAGAGGCCTCCTCAGGTAGATCCATAGGTTGTTGTAGCATAGGTTCATGTTGCCCTACAGGTACCTCTTGCTCCACAGATTCCTCTAGTTGTAGTTGTGCTAGTATAGGATGTGAGGACATTGCAGGTAGGGATAACTGCTATGACTAGACAGATAGATTAGGTTACCACTATGTTACAACAGTTTATGACTATGATGGAACATTTGCCACATGTTTCTAGTACGAGTCATACATCACCGACTACTTAGAATAGATTAGGTGACAGGGATCCAAATGGCATAGGGGGTACATGTACATGTGATGGATCAGGTGCTGCTACTAGTGATGGATCAGGTGCCCTTGCTAGGTCATGAGATAGATTTTAGATGTGATCTTCTGATATTGTATTGATGTATCATTTGTATTGTATTGATCAAGACTTTGATTTATGGATCATTTTGTTGATGTATCTTGATATACAGATTTTTTATACTCTTTGATAATGGACATTTATTTATGATGACTCTTTGATTCCCCATTGATGATCTTATGATGTGAGATTTTTTTATATGCAGATCTACATGATTTATATGATGCATTTTATTTTTATTTATGCTATGGATGCAATGTCTTATTTTATGACATAGATAAATGGATGCAAATGATTTATGCATCTATTTCTATATGTTTTTGATCTTATCATGATGCTATGGTTTATGCAATACAATGGTAAAATGAATGCAACTAGATTTTGTTTTGGATTATGTTGTATGCAACTTTATTGATGAAATGCAATCTTAAGGATGAAAATGAATAATGAATTAATGTTTCTTTTCTTTTCTTTTCTTGTGTAATTTATAATGATTAATGATTAATGAATGGATGGATGCAAAAGATAATCTCACATTATTGATTTGAAACCATTGAATTGATTTACTCGAAAATGATTAACCCCTTTGAAATGGGAAAAATCCTCTAAATAATGCAATTAATCTAACATGAAAATGCAATGCAATACAACTAACTATCATTGATTTTTTTTTGCGAAAGAAATGCAAAAGAGATATTTTCATCATTGAGCGTTGTGGAACTAGGAGTCGATAAAATTCTTACTGGTGCCATTGCAACCATAAGAATATGAATATGACTTTCATCTCATTTGGTAACCTCTTTAGGAACCAGTACAATCCTCACTAGTTGAATGACCAAATATGGGAGTATGAATACCCGTTTCATCAGATTCAATGTTGCAATTGGATTTTGGTATTAAGATATGGAAAATCTAAATAGCCAAGGTATCCTTTTGCGTAAACAAACAAAGGTTAACCATCCTTCCCATATGAATATCCTTGATGGTTCTTTGATGACCATGTCGTTAGACAAACTCACACAAGTTGGTGGATCTTCCTCAAAATAGTCACACAAAAGTCAAGAAAAACATCATGTCTTCATCAGCACCAATCTAGTTGAAACATCATCGATTAGCTAAAAAGAACATGACTTGAAAATGTCAATGAAAATCATCAAAAATTTCAAGTTTTTTGCAATGTATCAAGATTTTCAATAAGAATTCCAAACATTCTGATCATGTAGGGTATTGTCAATTTTTAATCCTGATAAAATAAGTCAATGAAGGTAAAGGATCAAGTTATGCGATCAAACTGTTTAGGTTGAATAATGATATCCATCAAAGGTTCCAAAATATCTCTTCTTTGAAGTTTTGAAAATATTCTTCTGTCATGTGACCAAAATGTAGCACTTTTGAATCTGTTTGTACCCAAAACTAATGATTTTTCTCCCAAGTGATAAGTGAAACCATGTGTAAAGCTTGGGCAAATGAAACCTAGTATGTAACAATGTAGCTAAGAGACTTAATTAGGACTATGCACAAATGACAGATGCAATGAGGATATGTACAAATGCGAAGGTGAAAAAGGAAATATGTACAAATGCAACTAGGAAAGACCTAAGGGAAAAAAATGCATGTTTCTAGGTTTTCACCTTTTGGGTTTATTGCTCTTTTTCTCTTTTTTGTGCTTTTTTTTTTGCTACCAAGGCACCTATTGCTAGGTTTTCACCAAGGTACTTTTCTCCTTTTCAATTTTTTTTTAAAAAATATCATCAAGGCACTTATTTGCTAGGTTTTTACCAAGACAACAATTTTATGATATTTTGAATGTTTTTTCTTTCTTCATGCTCAATTTTCTCCTTTTTCTGATTTTTCACTTTTCCATTATTTTTTATTTTTTATATTTTGATTTTTTTTAGACTTTGATCTTTTCTCATGTTTTTGGATTTTAGATTTTTCTCATGTACAAAGAGGATGCTAACTCATCTGATACACACTTGTCTGATACTCTTTCTTCTTATACTCTTTCATCTGATTAGGTATGAAACCTCTTTAAATGGATGCTATTAATGGGCTCTTGTAACTCATCACCTTCACAATCAGCTAGTTTGTACGTTCCCATTCCAAAAGAAGAAGTGATGACAAAAATTCCAAGCCAATTCGCTTCCCAAGTGTAGGGGGTAGATTTAAATGATCATAGTTAAGCCATGGTTGAGTGAGAGGCTTTCAAATGGTTTCAAATGGGGGGAAAATTTAAATGATTGTCTCAAAGGTTGGAACAAAGAGACAAATTTGAGTGATTGAGATTCAAAGTTCAAAATGAGTGATTGAGATTCAAATTTAGGAGTGATCAATGTGCTTTGTGTTCCCAATTCCCATTGGTTACTCAAATTCATGTTGAAAGATATTATGATTATTTAATTCAATCAATTAATTAAATTAGCCATGTAGGGATGAATAGGTTCAATTTTATTTTTGATTTAAACTATACAATTAATTGATTAAAATAAATCATATAATTTTGATTTTCCCTTTTAGGCTTATATTTGATTATTTGATGTCATGGTTAATTAATCCTTTGATTTAACTTGATTTTGTCCAATTTGATTGATAAATATCCATTTGATTTGATTTTGATCTTAGGGCTTTTTCCAAGTCTCTTTGTGGTTAGGAGAAAGTTTGAACAACTCCAATATAGAAATTTGTGCCGGAGTTTTATGTAGTTGATCAACCAAAAGATAAGGCTTTATTGAAGAAGATGTTGGTTTAGCCAAAGTAGCTATTGGAGTAAGACCAAAAGTTTTATGGGTACTTCCTTGTAGGGTAACTCTTGCTACTTTCCCCCTAGTTACAACATCAGAGGTCTCTTTGTTAGGTTGTTCTTTGATTACCACCACATTGATAGTACTACCATGTCTGGATAGGGTATTAATAGTATTGTCATAACTATGGGCAAAGTTAACATTGTTGTTGCCTCTCGAATTGTTTCCATTGTTCCCTCCATTGTTAGCATTGGAAGATTCACTTTTTTTCATGTTTGTAGAAAGGAGTTTTAAATGCCATGTGGTCTTTGTTATTTTGAGGTCCTTCTACCTTAATCACACCATTTTCAATAACATCTTGCACCACATGTTTTAGGCGCATGTAATCATTCATCTTATGTCCTTGATTCCTATGTGTATTATCTTAAAATGGAAGAACTTCCATGTTAAGAGTGTTTAACCCTCCTTAGGCGATGTTTTTGACCTCCATAATATCATCCTCCCATTTCTGCATCATCTCCTGCTTCTGTGCCTGTTCAGGACCCTGATTGGGCCTCTCCGGGCACCTCCTACCCTACCTGGCATATTTTCCAGGGGTTTTGGCGCCCTAGGTCAGGGTTGACCTCGACCCTGACCTAGGTCCCCCTTTCAAGTCATAAAACTTGTCAGGTTCTGGGGCTCATCAAAAATTTAGTTTTCCCACTTCCGGGTCGGCTGTTTCGAGTTCCGAAGCGTTGATTCCTAAATTGTATTTAATATAGGTCCTTTTCTAGGGGCATGGATCTAATTAGAATTTAATTATCTTATGTCGGCCTCCTTAGAAGATTGTGCCCTAATTTCATATAAAAGGAAGCATTTCTCTCTCATTTCCTCTAAGCCTTCTAAATGCAAAAAAAGCTCTAATCAAGATTTTGTCAAGAAGAAAAAAGTTCTACATATCTCCAAGCTTTCAATGTGTTCAAGTCTTCCTCTCAATAATTCAAGTTCTCCATTGAAGATCAAGGATTCAAGCTTTCAAGCCTTTGAAGGGATTTGGTTCAAGCATTCAAGATTTATCATTCAAGCCCTAGATCTAGCCATCATGATGGTGTGATCTTCCTTCAAGATCCTTTGTGCATCCTCAAGACTCTTTCATTACTTCTTCAAGGTGGATTCCAATCATACAATCATGGAGGTTTATGGTTTCTAAATTCCAATCTTTCATACTTACATACTGGTGCGGGTGCACCAAGAGGATGGAATCATTTTGAAGGTTTTAAGGTAATATGAAACTATTGGATCATTTAATTCAATGAACATGGCCATGGGAGCCATTTGTATGTAATGGAAGGAAACATGGCG
>MU226362.1:12946-25970 GCA_018584345.1 Thuja plicata | reverse complement strand
TGTCCACCAAGTACTCAAAATTTCATAAAGATATCATCTCATGATATCGGGAGCATTGACCTATAGAATATCAAGTCGCATGATATTCACCAAGTGCTCAGAGTAATGGCCTACCAACATCAAGTCTCATGATGTCCACCAAGTAGTCAACAAATGTCCATAGGTAATGTGCACTTACCATAAGAACATTCACATCATCTATCATGATCTATTTCAGCCATCATAAGATGTCTATCAAAATAGAAGATCATGGCATGTTTAAGGAACTCAATCCACCATGCAAGATATCATCTATCATGATCTGTTTCGGCCATCATAAGATGTCTATCATGATAGAAGATCAAGTTATTGTAAGATTGTCACCATCCAATAACTTTAACAAATACAAGTGATAATCATTTGGAAGTCATCACTTCCTCATGATTTACACAGGGGGTAGGCCCATTAAAAACATGGAGTCACACACATGAAATCCACCATGCCTCAATGCAGAGGGTGGAAATAAGGGATTTCACCTTGAACTTCTCTCACAAAGAAGAACTTATTGAGCAGATATCAATCTGTTGATCTTTTCATCCAAGATTGCTTAAGATAAACTATAAGACTCCCTCTGAATCTGATATCAATCTTCTGAGCTCCTCGTCCAAAGTTATCTCTGAAGTGTTAGACTCCCTCTGAATCTAATATCAATCTTCTTTTCCTGCAAGAGCATCCCTAGAAAAGATCAAGGCAAATATCTCTTATAGTATGTATATAAATACATATAAGAGAGAGACTAAAAAGAGTAGATAAATGTAATACTCAAGGACAATAAATAATTATCTACACATCAACATCCTTGATAAAAGTTGCTTCAATGAAGATACATCAAATCAAAAGACACCTTCTCAGATAATTTGAGAGACATCTCCCCTTTGAATCATCTCCCCACTAAGGATGGTTCAAATGGGAATGTAACATTGGTTATTATTCTAACCCCACAATGTAAAATTCCCATTCTTATATCGTTGATCAATTCTGATGTCTTCTTGTGAAATGACTTGATTGCTCCAATAGAGGTGAAAATCTATAATTAATGCTTGCTTTCTAGAAAGAGATACCCTTCTTTGAATACGTGCTTTTTTGTTAATGCTTGACCACAAACACAACAAATTAATATATCTCTGTAATGAAAGCCGCTACAAGGTCTAACTAATCGTTATGGAAATCATTGTGTATACTTTGCAAATTCATTTTCCTCAACCTATTAATAAACACTTCAAGCACTCCTTTGGCTTCTTAACACTCTACTACAATTCACTTGACCTTACTCTTTGCACTTGGTGTGGATAAAAGTCTGCAACATAAGTCCAGTGAGAGTCTTCTAAATTTGTTTATCACCAACATATCCAAAATTCAGAAACATCCAACGGTGTATTTGTGAGATATGGTCCTTGTACTGAGACTGTATTTTCTGAGACAGTCACACATTCACCATCAACAAACTACTTTCTTACATTTTTAGTCTGGATTTAATACCATGTTAAGTTTTAGGATAGCTGCAAATGTAATAGCACTCTATATTTTGTGTGTTCCAAATGCAACAATCTCTCTTGCATTTATATTGAGGATGAGGCAAGGAGAGACATGTCCCTTCATGGGACATGTCTATTCATTATTATGTGATTAATATAATGATGATTGTTTATGTAACTACATAAATATACACACACACATATAAAATCTCTAAATCATTATTATATTAATTTCTTCTAATACTATATATATATATATATATATATATATATTCAATAGTCTCATAGGATTTATGTGACAGAAGCTACAAAACATCAACATTTTGGTCTCCCACTAATAGCATCTTTTGGTCCACCATTGACAGTTTTTGTTGGTTCACTGATTATTGAGCCTATTGTTCCCTACTGTCATGCCCCAAAATTTGGGCACTTAAACCTTAATCTCTTGAAAAAATATTTCTCTTTACCCATGTTAAGTTAACTAAAGGAGATGTAGTCTTTTCTACACCTTTGCAAATTTCACAGATTAAATTAATTGAAAGTTTATTATATATTTGCAACAACATATAAAGTTATAATCCTTAAGCTTTTCTTTTCCTCTATATTTATTTAAGACATCCATAAACATATTTTGATAACAATTATTTCAATTAAGGATCTAAATACTCATCTCATTAATAGAACAATACATACTCTGATTTCAAAATATAAGAAGATTACAATTTCCAAAACCCTTTCAAATTTTACAAGGAAGAAACTTGAACAGAAAAAGACTCTGAGGTTGAAATTGCATCCAAGACACCAAGACTTTGGATAAATTTTTAGAAACTTTCTCTAAACTTGCAAGTACTTCAAGGTTGACCATGGAAGCTCACCTCCCAACCTAGGCCTTTGCAAGTCCACCCCCGAGCTAGGGGATCCATAACTGAACCAGGATACATACACACACAACAACCATGAATCTGAAAACAAGAACACAAGAAAATACCCAATACCCAAGGATATAAGTAGGTCTCCAAAAGACCTAAAACAAAGGGGTGAAAGAGGACTAGCACAAGAGGAGAAAGCCAATAATACAAAATATATACAGTAGGAATAGGCCACACATGGGCTCAACATTCCTGAGTACCGCATCTTTAATCTTATTACATGGCCACACATGCACTCATGAACAAATTTATACCCTTCTCCTCCATGCCATACCGCGACAACTGGAGTATATTTACCTTTCTTTCACAAAACAAGTCATGGCTTCAAGCCTTCAAATTTTTCTTATGAATCCCAAATTCCTTTGGGGATTCTTGGCATCATGGGCACCCATATACCCATGTACATCCCTCCACACATGGGAGACTCTACACTACTTGGGTAGATCACTAAATTCCACACCATCAAGGTTACCCAACCCTCCCAAGGGTGAATATGCCTCGAAGAACCTCATATACAAACAATCACAAAATAAATACAAAACTCAACACATAAACTCCATGAAAACCCATGAAGCTGAAAATAATAACATAAACTACATCCATGGATTCCTCAAGCTATGTACATATGAAAACAAGAACTACTCTAAACTATGCTAACTACGAAACTCACCTCAAATCCAAGCTATGGTAAATGCAAGGTGGTTTGTGAAGAGATTCTCCTTCTGATCCTTCCTCCTTCTCTCAAGACGTACTCTTATAAAATGAATCTGTCTCTAAAAGTAGAGAGTGGGTGTGTACCCAAACTCCCTCTAAACCCTTCTTTAAATAGGCCTTCTTCCTAAAATATCAGGAGTCATAAATGGAGGTGAGACCCTAATCCATCTACTCTCCCCACTTGCCTTCCTTCTCCATAAATGAAGTTAAATTCTTGCAAGGAAAGAAGAGATGGCTTAACCAAAGTTTTCCAACTCTCCAAATTTACCACTTCCCAAAATGGAGACTTTATGGAAGTCATAAATAAGTTTTGAGGATCTTAATGGGTTTAAAATGACCCCTAACCCCTAAGGTACCAAGTGGGGTAGTTAGCTTTGATCCTAGTTACTCCCTAAGATCCCAAATGATCCTCCTAAGCTCCACCCAAGGTTAACTCATGAAAATCCAACCCTCAAGACTCAATCTAATCTCTCTTGACTCATCCTTATCTTCCTTGGCTCAATCCTATCTCAATCTTATCTTCGTAAACCTTAGGGTAAGCATAGGGAATATACTAGGTAACTCTTGGGTAAAGTTAAGCCTATGCTAGTCACATTCACTAGCCATGCCAACACACAAGGTGCACATATGTCAAGTGACACAACAAATTCACATGAGCATGACTTATTACACATTTACTCAATTAAATAAAATACAATCATACACCATACTTTTACGAATAGAAATACAATACAACGAGGTCCATGTCTCTTTTTATAGACATGGCCTTAGCATCATGGTTTTCACATAGGTCCATTCCTGAATCCCCGATTAGTACCATGGTCAATCTTTCCTGCACACTCATTGCACACATCAGCAGGTCTAATAAATCAACACATAAACATAGCATAGTACATAAGGGTATGTGCAGGATCATGGTATGCCAAAAAGTGGCGATGTGAAAAAGAAGTCCTGATTGGTAGACTGATTGAAAAATAGCAATAACTTTCAAATGGTATATCATTTTTTAAATCTGAAACATGTCTCACATTCTATGCTTCACCTACTACAAGAAAAAAAAATCAATTTGATAAAGTTTAGACTAAGTTAAGGTGGTCAGGCATGAGAGTTTTTATATTCTGGAAAAGTTGTAGAATAAAAATCATAAATAATTATTTACTTGGAAAAAAATTACAAAAAAATATGCGGCACATCCGAAAATTAATCTACTACTTATCTCTATAATCGAGTAAAAAAATATTATCATTTGATTGTGTTTTAAGTGGTCAGATATACGCCTACTTCTTCGCTTTTTAGTCCTGATGGATAGACTGATGGAAAAATAGCTATAACTTTCAAACGGTATAACATTTTTGAAATCCAAAACATGAGTCACATTCTATACGTTTCCTACTACAATTAAAAACTAAAAAAAAATGAATTTGATGAATTTTAGACTTAGTTAAGGTGGTCAGACATGAGATTTTTTATATTCTGGAAAAGTTGTAGTAGAAAAATCATAATTAATTATTTAATTGGAAAAAAATTACAAAAAAATAAGCGTCACATTTGAACATGAGTCTACTACTTATATCTATAATCTTGTAAAAAAATATTATCATTTGATTGTGTTTAAGGTGGTCATAGATACACATTCTTCTTATCTTTTTCCTGAAATTTTCACACTACCGCATTGAAATTTGAAATTTTACCATATAGATTTTTTTTTTAAAGAAGGGATAATAGCTTAGAAACTATATTCAATTTTCTACAGATTATCTTCTTACACATTTTTGATATAAGATTGATAACTTGTCCAAATTTTTACGTCAACTTTCCTAACCCTGATTTTCTAAATTTTCATTGCCACTTAAGGCCTAGTTTGGCATACCATGATCCTGCATATACCCATAATGTAAGTAGAACACACATTCAATCACATTTTCATCAATGATTCTTTAACAATATCTGCATCTAATCCATATGCATAAACATAATTCTTAATAAATCTACATACTAATATTATTTTACATTCACATACTAATCCAACATATTGAACCATCAAAACTAAGTCCTAAACATAAATCTGCATCTCAAACATAGAGTATCACATAGATTCCCTGATTACATAATCAGGCACTGTATACAAGAAAAAGATTCAATAGATCCATAAAGAATTCATGTGTCCCAATAGTCCAACTATAAAAAAATATGTTTCGATTAGAGAGCATATAAGTGAAAGATAGTGCTAATCTATGTCAGGCTGGGGTAGGCCTCACACCAGCAAGTGTGAGAGTGTGGTTATGGCTGCTCCTTCTCATCCTTTCTAATTTGTTCTCCTACATCCCCTTTCTCTTCTCCTTTAGAGGATGATATATTGTGGACATTTGCGCACAGAAGGAAGAGAGGTTTTCCATAACATTTTGATGACTCTCAATCTTTGGTCAAGGGTATTCATGGAGGTCAAAAGGTGAAAAAGTGGGTTAGTTTGATTAGCTTTAGTTTGGCCTTCCATTATTTGTAAAGGGTTTTGAGTACCCTTCAAAACTCACTCATGTCTTGTTCTTGGTTGGTTGTAGTTTGTTTATGTTCTATCTTTAAGCAGTTTTTTATTTGAGTCTATTAGATCCCAGCTAAAATTTGATTGTATCGGATTTTAGGTCCCATTCAAACCTAATTTCCTCTAATAAGAAAAATAAATATTTAAGCTCAATTTATCTTAAATATAATTAATAAATTTAAACTATTTAAATTAGACTAATTTTTAGTGTGTTGATGGATACAATTGAATTATTTAATGTTGGTATCTTTATTTCTATATAGTGGATTACAACAAAATGAAACAACATACTTCTAAACTATAAATCATTCATCAAAATCATCTAGACTTAATCAAACATTATCCATTTACATTTGGTTTACTTACACATAATAATAAACTTTTATTAGAAACTTAAAGTAATAGTACAATTAATTATATCATTTCTAGTAAAGATTGTGCTAAAAAAATATTAGATTATGATAGTTTCTTAAGGGGCTCCTTAGCTTAGGGTAGGTCCCCATACTAGTGTTTAGCTTATTTTTACTAATAACAGCTACTCAACCTTTTTTGGAACAATTTATAGAACTAATGGCCCATGAATAGTAACCTTTGCTACTTATTATTCTAACCATACTTCATACAAAAGTTTATATATCTACACATGATCAATGTATTCAGGGACAAAAATCAATGTGCTATTCACATTGTGAATAAATTCAAAATAGTTTGCTACGCTATCGTGCTAAACATTTCAACGGCTTTGTAGAGCGGGTGCATAAAGAAGCCATTTAACTTACCAATCAATTTCTTTAAGCCATTTAACTTATCAATCAATTTCTTTTCTTTCTTTGTGAAAAAAATGCTGCAATCTAAGGTGGGAACCAATATTTAAATGCACTAAGAATATCCAACATCTACTTTAATGTATCAAATTTCAACGAATATACACTACAATTCTTCTCTCTTCCCATCCAGTGTGCTGAAAACCCTCTTCATCTTGTGCACTGCCATCAATTTGTGTGTAAGATTTCCCTCCTCCACAGTTCATTAGTGGAGATCATTTATTTGGAACAACTACTTGGACGTCAGGCCGACCAAATTAGAGGAATTAGTGGCCTTAAGCAGCTCCACTAGCTCAGAGTCGAGCTGCTTCCCAATCTCCGCATATGTGGTATGAAATATGATGGGTGGCTCTCCACCCGTCTTTCATCTTTGAAAGTGCTAATTAATTTTATTATCTATATATACAAAAAATAATCTTATTTATAATCTTATTAATAAAAAACTAAAAACGGGAAATTGGATATCTATTTCTAAATATAAATGAATAGTGTACATGACTAATTCTATAGTATATTAAGTTTGAAAACAAAAATAATAATAATCAATTATATTTTAAAAGCAAAAATAATAATCACTCTTAGTAAATTTAGTAAATGCAATAATATTGTTTACTAATAATTGTTGTTGAAGATAGTTAGTGGTATTATAATTTTAACTATAAGAGTCTTCTTTTTCACTAAAGATGTTTTTCTACTCATCATCTAGTTGTTGATTATCCTAATGATGTGAGTGGGTGGGAAATGCTCTTTGTGAGTATCCTTTAGTGGGAGAATTTCTCAATCTTCAAAATGATTCGACAAATAAGAATTTAGTTTCGAAGGCAACAACCACTATACTAGAGATTCCTTATGACCCAAAATTCGTTTCAAGTTCTATGAAGACTTTTGAGATTCATGGTTGTCCTATTGAGTAGTGTATGAATTCAACTTTGCCTACATAGCCTAATGTGGCTTGCCTGCTTGATGATTTGGATATGGTTTCTACTCCAGTCTCTTTTCTTTCAAAGCCTTTGGTGGTTGGTCCTCCTACTTCCCCTTTCTCTATTCATTCAGAGGATGATCTTTCTTGAGTGGTTGTGCAATGTAGGAAGAGAGGTCTTCCTAAGCATAACCATGTCCGTGTATCCCTAGTTAAGGGTGCATATAGTGGTCAAAAGTTTCCAAACGTGATTTAGTTTCTATTATTTTTAGTTTTTTTATAAAGGGTTTGGGGAGCCCTTCAAACCCACTTGTTCCTATTGACTATTAGTTTACAAAAAATGACTTTCAATCGTTTGGCTAATAGTTATTGTTTGGCATAATTTATCTTGTATATTAGCTTTTTGTCTTTCTAAAAGATTTCAAGTCACTTCAAAGCTTGTTTTACCCTTAATAAAAAATAAGACTTTATAATAATATAATATAATATCAATATTATTAATAATATATTTAAATAAAAATAATAATATAATACTCACTAAATATAAGAAAAACATAGATATAAAATAGAGTTTTGCTTAGGTAGAATAAGCTTCCCATTTATTATTGTAGTAATCTTAATGAAAAATTAATCTATTAATTATATAAAAATAAAAATAAATATTATAATAAAAATATAACAATATTAATTTGAGAAATACAATAATACAATAATAAGACAAAATAAGATAATAATATTTCTTTTTTTTTAATTTTAATACTATTATATTAGTATAATAATATATTTATACATTAGTATATAAATATATAATATTATGAATATTATATATTTAAAACAATGTAGAAATAGGGGTGGCCCATGTAGAGCAATGATTGAAACACTTCAATGGTAAGGCTGCCACCAAGGTTCAAAGCCTCGCTTGGCTATTGTGCTCGCAAAACAACTTAGAAGGCTGTCATTTACCTATAAAAAAGACAATGTAGAAATAAGCTTTTTATTTTAATATATATTTATTAAAAAATAATATACTAATATTGCAATCAAAATAAAACATAATACTAATAATGAAATAATTAAAAAATTATATAAAAATGATATTATAAACATAAAAATATTCTTCACAAAATTTAATTTTTTATGTAAATATTATAATACTTAATATATTTTTTGATTCATAATGTGTAGTTAAGGTTGTGTTAAGAAATATATATTACTTTGAAAAAAAAAACATTAGCTCATAATAGGGGTGCATCAAGATGGTCCTTGGTTGGGAACAATCGTCAAAAAGTGGCCACCTCACCCAAATAAAAAAAGTTATTGTTGCCACTTACAGTAACAAAATTTATGCTATGCTAAAGGCATGCAAAAATTCTTACACAAACTTGTAGTTCATCAATCCATCAAAGCTATTACCCAAAAAAACATGACCATAAACTAAATGTTACTATTGGCACCTATAGTAACAAACCTATGATAAGCTATAGGCAAGCAAAAACCTTGCAAAACACCCTACGTTCGAGCCCATATATGACTAAAAAAACACAATTTAGTTTCCATCTTTTCCCCTTTCTTGTAGGATCTAAAGGTCATTTTATGTTGAGGATGTTGTTTCCTTCTTTTCAATTTTTCCATCCAAAATATTTTACGTGGCAACTCACTACAACTAAACTAACTTCGTATTCAATCACCACATAATACTCTAATGGTTTTGGAGAGAAACTCATGGTGAAATACATCAGTGTGGATGTATGTTGTGAGATTGGAGATTCTATTGTGAGCCACTATCATGGAGGATAGAAAAAGGAGAAGAAAGGCGATCACCAAATGGGGAAGGAGAAAAGGTCTTTATATCTTCAATAGGAGCTTGAGATTGATTTGAAACTTGAGAGTTGGGAGATATGACATAATATTGAGGCTCAACCCCAACCCACTAGAAAGGTTTTCTAGAAGAAGTTGGATTCCCCACAATATGTTTTATTTGACATTGAGATGTGAGGTGATCACTTTGGAAGCATATTCTACATCGAAAGGCAATTTTATCGTAGTCTACTAGTTCTCTTATGTGTGTGTAAATATTGTACCTGGAAGTGTCTGCAACACAACACTTCAATATATAATTATATCCATTGGTTATTCAAATTAAATCAATTGAAAATGCATAAAACCAATAGAAATTGACATATTGCTTCCTAGTTAGAAAGAGTTTAATCTTAATCCAATTGTTCTCTCAAATTAGGAGCTAAGATCAGTGACTAGACATGTTCTAAAATGGAAGATTCAAATGAAATATATAATTCTAATGCATTCTATGATGAAATCCATGATAAACAATGCAATTAGCATGCAATTAAAATAATAAATGCAAGATTCAACACTAAATTTATATGAAACTAAGATCTACATGCTTGATTATATGCTAAAATGATATGAAATACCTCTCAAATGCTCCTAGTTTACTTAAAAACTCTCCAAGATGACCTATAATGATTTTGGCATAAAAATGTTATATGAATTCTAGATATGGAAACTCAAATTATCATTATGACATTATGCAAATGATCTAGATATCAAATGATGTAATGAGAGGTTTATTTAAATATTTTCCCTTGGAGTGAAAGATTTGAATTTGAATTTGATGGTTGAGATCCATCCTTGAGGGAGGGTGGAGATCGCAAGTTGAGTGATCCTTGCACTTGAATTTGATTGGTTGGATTTAAGTCCTTTTTCATTTTGTGGGTTGAGTGGATAATAGGACTTATTAATTAATTTACTTTAATTAATATCACTAGGCATGGTATTTTTGGTTTTGATTTAATTAAACAGCTAAGAGTATTAATTAATAATGATCCGTGATAAATGATTATCGATGTTTGATTATTGATGAATTATGTAATTAAATTGATCTAACTTAATTACATAATTATGTTTATGATTAGTTTGTTTTGATCATGATTAGGATTTAGGGAAAATTGATTGAGATTTAGATCTATTGATTAAGCTAGACTATTTTTAGGTGATTACGTTTGCCCCTCTTTGAATTGATGTGCGATCAATGCGTTGATTCAAAAAATGTTAATGATGTCTGATGTTCTATATAAATCTGTGTTTGATGTGATGTTGGATAAGAGATAATTGATAAAATCTAGTGTAACCAGTTTGATATAATGTTGATGAAACTGATTACTTGCCTGAATGCTACTAAAGATGTTAAAATTTGATGAGACAAGTGACTTGATATGGATCTAAAGTCATATTCTCACAAATATTTTGATATGAGACTATCAACTTGATATGGATCTTGATGAAGCTGATATGCCCCTAATGATGTGATTTAATTTGATTAGACAAGATTTCTGATTTAATTGATGATTGTTGCTAGATTTGATTAGATGATTCATTTGATGACAAAATATTGATACATCAAATTTGATAAAAAAAATTTTGATGATCCATATGCAAGGATATGTTGATTATGATGCCCCATTGGGAGTGAGATCGAAATGTGATAGAATAAAATTGAATGATGTTGGATGATGATTTGAGAAAATGTTGAATTGATTTAGAAGATTGGATTGATGTTGATGATGAAGAAGATTGATTTAGAATCAATTTCGATTGAGCTCCCGATAATGATGTTACAAAAATAATGACCAACAATGATGATAGATTCAAGGATCTTAGATACTCAACCGTGTTGAATATAGATTTCCTTTCTTGAGGTGATTTTGATCAAGTCAGATGAATGAAAAAATGAAATGAATACCCTAAAATGAGATACAATCTTCCATGAGTGTCATTCTTTTGATATTATTTTTTTATGATTTTTCTCATCTTAGAGCTGTTAGTTGTTAGGTGTCAGTTGAAAGAAATAAAAAAAACAAGAGTTCTTTATGTTCTTGTGCAATGATGATGTTGTCCACAATGACCTGTACATTCATATCCTTGGACTAATCTTTTGATATGCCCAAAATGACCCTTTATTGTTCACATCCTTGGGTACAGTTTTTTGGATTGCACAATAACAAGAAATTAATTCATCATAGATAAAAAAATAAAGAAAATATCATGCCCCATGTCCTTGTTCCTCTTGTATGAAGACATCATAGAGTCACTCGATAGACATGATAAGTGAAAAGTAATAATAACAGATAACATAAAAAGAAAATTCATGCCCCTTCCTCATTTATCTAGTTCAAAGACATCTTTGAGTCACTCAGAAGACATGATAATAAAAAAACTAGTTCGAATTCATTTTCATATGTTATTGTGTTCTGATTACCATTGTGGAAAGATTTATTTATTTGATTTGGTGTTTAGAAACATTATCTGTTTAAACACACATGTTGAAAAATGTTGTTGGTTGATTGTGTTTGATTGCCTATGTTTTATGATCATTGTTTATTTGATGGGTGCTTAGAAATACTGTTGTTTAGTGGAAAACCATTGTTTTTAGTGGCAAAACACATGATATTTGATAGGTAATGTGGCTAACTCCACTCAAAATTGATGACTTGGAACTGACTCCCCAAGATGACTAAGAACTTGCCCCTAGTTAAATATGATTGTCCAAAGGACAAGACGTGGATTGGCTCCAAGCTATGATGATAGGACACAAAATCCACTAGGACATACAAGGAAGCACAAGATATAAAAGATATGTACAAACAATGAGGATAATGCAAATGAAAAATCTATAAAGTTAATTTGATGATTTTAGATTTAACAATTTTTTTTGGCTTTTTAAAAATTTTATAATGTTTTTGAATTTTTAAAGATTTTATGATGTTTTTGCATTTTAGAGATTTAACTTTTACTTTTTAAATTTTAAATTTTTTATTTATTTATGTTTTGCTCGGTAAAAGGCCGAAGCCATTATATTTATTAATTCTTAAATATGTACAAATTTCTCCATTCATTGTGGGCACTAGTAGGAAAGAATGGAGAAGAAAACCTCTAGCCTTGCCCAGGACCTAGGTCCAGATCATTAAGGTACACATGAGTATTTATGAGGGCATTCCCCCATTTACAAAAATAGATAAAGGCATACCTTCATTTACAATATGTACAAAATTCCCAAGGCATTCCTATAATCATATTGACTGATATTACATTACCTATGTTCTGAGTCTGGTAGTTTTTATACCCAATTCTAAGTGGCTTGTTTTCCTTAGATAGCATTCTCCATCCTTCCGAATAGCTATCAGATCATCGAGTCTATTTACAACTGTTTTGTTCCTGCATACATAATACCACTACAGAAACGATATCTACTCATACTAAATTGATTAGTCTTTAAGTTGAAAAAAATGGTTGAGAATAATTTGAGTTAGTAGTCTAATGTTATTAATTTAGAACACTAACTCAAGTTTTTATACCCCTACCACACAATACAAATTCTTTTGGTATTCTATTTGCCTTACATTTAATATTAACTTTGAACTTGAAAGTAAATGGATTTTAGTTTAAACTATGTATGTAGATATTTTCTATATGTACATTCCTGTAAAACTATGTTAAAATAGAATGAGAGTTCCTTACATTCATGCGAATATATATATATATATATATATATATATATATATATA
>MU226361.1:3996529-4035874 GCA_018584345.1 Thuja plicata | reverse complement strand
TATTGCTTAGCTTCTCTTGCATTTTAATGTAACTAAGAGCCTCATTGTTAGTAAATACCACAAATTCCTTAGCCAATAGATAATGCATCCACTTTCTCAAAGATTGAACTAGAGCATATAGTTCCAAATCATAAGAAGAGTATTTCTTCTTAGCCTCATTTAGTGTCTCACTAAAGAAGGCAATTGGTCTACCCTCTTGAATCAATACACCCCCTACTTCCATTCCACTAGCATCACACTCAATGGTAAACAAATTCTCAAAGCTTGGCAATTGTAGGACTGGTTGAGTAGCCACTTGTTTCTTCAACACCTTAAAGGCTTTCACTGCTTCTACCATCCATCTGAACTTAGTTTTGACCCCACCCTTTATTGTATCCATCAATGGTGCACATATCCCATTGAAATTTCTATTAAACTTCCTATAAAATTGGGCAAGGCCATGAAAACTCCTTACCTTAGTGGCTGTGGTAGGTGGAGTCTAGTTTAGGATGGTAGCAACTTTGTCTTTGTCCATCTTCAAAGACCCCTTGGACACTAAAAATCCCAAGTATACTAGTTCTTGTTTGAAGAACTCACACTTCTCAAGGTTGATAGCCAATTTATCCTCATGCAACCTTTTCAATACTACCTCTACATGTTTGATATGCTCCTCTCCTGTCTTACTAAATATGAGTATATCATCAAGATATACCACCACAAATTTCCCTGTGAAGTCCTTGAGCACCTCATTCATGAGCCTCATGAATGTGCTTGGAGCATTAGAGAGGCCAAATGGAATAACAAGCCATTCATATAATCCATCAGTGGTCTTGAAGGCCATTTTCCATTCATTACCGTGCTTCACCCTAATTTGGTGATAACCACTCTTCAAATCCAACTTTGTAAAGTACATTTCCCCTCCTAGTAAATCCATAAGATCCTCTATGCTAGGTATAGGGAATATATACCTTATTGTGATTCTATTTATTTCCCTTGAATCTGTGCAAAGCCTCCATTTTCCTCCCTTCTTGGATGCCAAAAATACCAGAACTTTACAAGGGATAATACTCTTCTTGATCAAGCCTTGATTTAATATTTCTTGTACTTGTCTAGCTACCTCCAAGTTCTGATCTGGAGTAATCTTGTATGCTACTTTATTGGGAAGAAATTCCCCTGGCACAAAGTCTATTTGATGATTTATAACCCTCTTAGGTGGTAGGGTTGCAGGAGTACCATCACTCACAATGTCTTTGTACTTCTCAAGAAATTATTACACCTCTATTGGTAATGACTCCTTCACTAGTTGTTCCTCCTCCTTAGGTCTTACCACAATGGCATAACCTTCCCCATCATCATCCTTGATGTCATTTACAAACTCCTTACCATTGCATAACATGATATTAGGAGTTCTAGTTTGTGGCTCTTCATCCTCTAGCAAAGACTGAATTTTGAAAGTCTTCCCCCCTTTCTTGAAGGTGATGGAATTCTCTATCCCATCATATACTACCCCATTATCAAATTCCCAAGGCCTCCCAAGTAGTAAATGGCAAGCATCCATTGGTAGCATGTCACAAAGCAATCTGTCCTTGTACCCTACTATTGAGAACTCTACCCATGTTTTTCTCATTAACTAGTACACGTTGGCCTTTGTTGAGCCATGTCACCTTATAGGGATTCACATGGGGTATCTTGGCTAGCTTAAGTTTCACCACTGCCTCTTCTGAAATGATATTATCAGTTGAACAAGAGTCCACTATCACTTTGTAGACTTTGCCTAAGATTTTACATCTTATTCTAAACAAAGCTCTCCTATGCTTGGGCTCATCCTTGATTGGCTTCCTTATCAACACTCTCCTGAACATTAAATTCTCACCTATCTCTGAATCTAGGTGGTCTATTTCAGGAGCTTTGACACTTGAAGTGTCTTCATGTGTATATGCTATCCTCTTGTCACTATTTTCTACAGAAGGTTTGTCTAGACATCTATAGGCTGGATGGCCTAATTGTCCACCATGATTACCCCTACCTTTGTTATAGCCTCCTCTTTGACCCCTTTGGTCTCTTCCTCTACCTCTATTGTTATTGTTATTCTTGAAACCAGAATCCCCTTTCTTCTTATTCTTTTCTTCCACTCTTATAGCCAATTGATGACACTTTTGAATTGTAGTAGTTGTCCATAGGATAATCTCCTCTTGGATGTTCCACTTCAATCCACCCAAGTATCTAGTCACTTTGATTGACTATTCTTCCTACAATTTAGACCTTAGACATAATCTCTGGAATTCCCCAGTATATGAGGCCACATCTAGGTCTTTCTGTGTCAATTTTTGTCTCTTCCTATGAAGTTGGATCTCATAATTCTCCGGAAGATAGTTCTCCTTCAATTTAGTTACCCTGGCATTCAAATTTTCTATTGGTTTCTTTCCCATACTTATCCTCTCATCTTGAAGGTATTTCCACCAAGTCAAGGCTAACCCCCTGAGTCTAGACATGGCCACTTTGATCTTTTGGGCTTCAGATATACCCTCACACTCAAAGCGATTCTCTATTGCTTGAATCTAGTCCATGACTATCTCAATCTCCATCTTTCCTCCAAAAAAGGGTATCCCTTACAAAGCCATGCCACTTAATGATTTTATGGCTTTTAAGAAAGGTTCCTCATTCAACACTGGGTTTGCTTTAGGGATGGAGTCTTCCTCCTCAATCTTTTTCTTACCCCTATTGCTGGTTACAGCTTCAAAGTCTTTCTTCCTAGCAGCATCTGCTAGCTCTTCCATCTTTAACCTCATTACCTCCAAGGTACTCTCAAGGAGTCTATTTTTCTCATTTTTATCTTCCATGTCCTTGGCTAGCTCTGCATTTTTCACCATCTTTGTAGAACCACTAGATTCCACTTCTGACATATACCAATCTTCCCAAGTTTATCAACTTCCTCTGATACCACTCTGATGTAGCACTAGTCTTGCTCCTCCCTAGTTTCCTCTAGGGTCTCCTAGGACAATATCCTAACCTACTAGGGTTATTTAAAAAATCCTAGGCTCCTTGGGATCTTCTCACAAGAACGTAACAATTTCAACTAGTGAACACCAACAAAGTAGAATCCAAACTCTTCATGCTCTTTCCTAGACCCAAATTGGTCTTTCTTGCTCCATCTGTACAATCTGATCCAAATGGATCCCAAACACTACCATACGGAAAGGTAGTCTCCAAGGCTGTTAAGGGGACCAATTTCAATGTCCACAACCTTACTTGGAAGTATAACCCTAAACAAGTTCCAAATTTGGAGGCAAATTCACCCAAAAGAGGGCTACAAGCTTTAGGCCTAATTAGGCTCCTTTTCTGCAATAACTCTTAAAACCTCCAAAAAAGTATCAAAATACACTCCATATCCTAATACCCTTTATCAAGAACCTAAGAATTTTCTAGATCTTGGCTCTCAGAGGTGTCCATACAGTACCTCCTACATTCATGCCTAAAATTCAGGGTTTTAGGTCCTTGCCACTGTCTGCTCAAGAAATGAATTTCCTTGGCTAGAAAATTAGCTTCCCCAAACTCATCCTCCAATTTAAGGTTCCTTTACTGACTCTACTACCTCCCCACATTCACTGATTGAAGCTATGATTGCTTTCAATCCTTCTAGCAAGCTCTGCAATCACTGGTGATCCCTAGCCATGCCACTCTGGCTCGCCTAGGGCATCACCTTAAAAATTTCTGCCATAACTTCCTAGGCTCCTCCTTCACTATACAAAATGTAAATGGAGTCACCTTCCACAATCCAAGAGCCCATTCAAGTGCCACGGTGGAAAATGGATCTATGACCCCATTTGTTCACAGTGCCCAATTCAGGACAACGACATTCCAGAAAACAAAATAATTTAAACAAGCAACTAAAACTATTGAATTCAACAAACTAACACCACAAGAAATATTCTATCAACCTAAATTACTCAAATGAATTATTTTAGTAGTCAATTCAATCCATTAAATAGTCTAATCTTTACAAAACACCAAAACTGTAACTGTATATTCAATTGATAGTCCGTACACAATATGAATTCAAAATGCCAACCCTTCCATACACTCAAGGATGGTCTTAAATAGTTTACCAAGGCACTAGAAAACTGATTTTATATAGTTAGGGAACTACATTCCTCGAAGTTTCTTTCTTGTCATAAATGTTGTCAATGACAACATTGACAACTTTTGGAACTATTTGGATATGCTATCCAAACTTGGTCTAAAATTGTCCAAACCACTAATTAGGGTGAATGACATCAAATAGGACCTCTAGCCCTTTGTTTGACTCATTTGGAAATCAAATACCCAAAACCCCCTATTGGGCCTAAATGGACACAAAGGTCTCAAATGACCTAACAAGACATCCCTCTACTTAGCACTCTATATACTAGGACTCTTAGTCCTTTTATTCACCTAGTGGTTTGGCTAGAACCACTACAAGCAAAAACATAGAAGAAGCCCTAGGTTACATTGTATCAACTAGCCCACCTAGGTGCTCCTACACCAGAAGCATAACAAGTTTGAATGAAGTCAATCAACATTTGACAGAGCAAGTAAAGATAATGCAAATCAGTCAAGAGACACATATGGTAAGAATGATTGATGTTATGAACAATGCTAGACAAGATGAGTAAGAGAGAAAACTAGCTTTTGATGATAGGAGGAAGCTCACTAAAAATCTACAAGAAAGAGAGTCATAAATTCAAAGACTAACTGAACATCATCATAAGATCACCAATCAAATAGTTCTGATGAGTCATGAGTAAAATTGATTGAATACATAACTCAATGGGAAATTGGAAGCTATTGGTGAGCTAAGAGAATAAAATGAAAGACTAAAGAATGAGATGATGATCCAAAGACAACATACAAACATGATCAAGAGAGCTGAAGAAAGCACCAAAAGAATGGATGATTTTCTTGATGGACAAAGAAGATTTAACAACAAAACCAGACTAGGGTATACCAAACATGAAGAATCATCTAATCAGTCTAATCGCAAAGATTTCTCCACAAATCCAAAGCCAAAGAAGCTAACATGCAATCACTCTGGAAAGAAAGGCCATACATCAAATGTTTGTAGGAGAAAAGGTAAAGGTATTCCTAAATATACTTTCACATTCATAGGATATTGTTATAATTGTAACAAGAAAGGACATAAAGCATATGAATGTAAATCTAAGGTGAAACAACCTAGACAGGAAACCTACACGGACAAGTATTTTCATACTTTCAAAATGCATGGGCACACATCTTCTGATTGAAGGAAAAAGAAAATACAAGCATGAAAGGCAAAAGATCAAGTTACTGCATATCGACTAAAAAGAATTGGTAACTCATATGTTTGGGATTACAACACATGGGAAAACTGCAAAGCATGTGGTAGTTTCGGTCACATAGCTGAAAACTGCATGAGGAAATGGACAAGAAGGTCTAGAACCTAGACTAACCCAGGAATGGCATGCTTACACTATCATAAGGTCGGTCATCTAAGCAAGGACTGCAAAGACCAAATATCAGAGACAAGCACATTTTCCAATGGAAACACCATGTAAGATATCAGGAGGATGAGAAACAAAATGTGGAGGAAAGCTACAAACACTAATGATGCTAGACCAAGAAATGCAACTTGTGACACCTTGTCCAATGGATCTGGTGACATCACCACCCCCATTTAAGCAGAACAAGTAAGTATGGAATTTCATTATACCAAGTTATATTTTACATCAATTTCATTACATATTGATGAAATTCAAAATTAGCATGATTAAAGATGCACTATGGTATTACTTGTTATGAATTTATAAATTCAATTTCATCGGTCAATACATATCGAAAAGAATCAGTGTATATAGAAAGGCTAAGTTGCTAAGTGCTTACCGAGATCCGTTGGTTATCATGTAAAGTTGACTTCACTTAAAAACCAAAATCTATCGATGAATGTAATAATTTAACAGCTGCCCCGAAGCATCACTTTTTCACTGAAGGAGAAGTTAATGTATTACCCGATGACTCCGTCTTTACACACTAAGAATTTTTTGAGCATTAATGACTCAACTTAGGGAAAAATCTATAAATAGATGACTACAAGGGTTCATTTCTCACATAGCAACTTGAGCAATGAGAAAGAGTGAAACTAGAGCACATAGTGACCCGATTGCAGAGTAACTCCAACTCCATTCACTACACTCCAAATAGACTCCTTACAGCTACAGAGGTTAAAGTAAGTACTAGCATTCATCAAAAACTCAGTTGTCATTTATAGGAAAGCCCTAATTTATGAAAATGATGGAAACCACATCTTGAACCTCTAAGATTAAGAATGCTAAGGAGGGTAAGATTAATCTGATTAAGAATAGTACATGTGAGGAACCCAAGTATAAGATATGACCAGAGGTTGCCTTGGAACCCGATGAATTTGGAGCATTTTCATGAATTCCACCTAGGGTTTTCTTGATAGAGGATGTAAGATCCTATGATGCACTGCAAGATCATAGAAATTAGAGATCTTGAAGTAGAGAAAGCTTATTAGAAGCTTTGTAATGATGATGGAACCATCAAAGAGGAGCATAAACACATTGAAGTGAAAGGGCTCACAAATGGCCTATGGTTCCTAAAGGACTTCAAAACTGAATGGATTCAGTTAGTACTGAGAAGAGTTCATGACCAAAAAATATGGCTGGATGAGCAAAAACTGATCACTAGAGATGTGATTCATGTTGTTACCGGTTATCCCATAACTGATAAGGAAAAGGCACTAAAGTAGCCCTCTCGACCTAACATTGAGAAAGCTACCAAAGTAGTATGGGATGGTAGAGGACTCAAAGTATCCATCATCACTAATGATGAACTTAGATTTGGTGCATGTGTGCTAGGCTATAAGATTTTCCAGGCCAACAGGTTGAATAGCATACCATCAAGAGCAGTGGATGCAACACATAAGATTGTCAAGAAGGGAATTCACTTGGACTTATCAAAACTACTACTGAAACAATTTGATGAGAACATGAGAACAATTAGGTCTGCAAAGACAAAATCATGTAATTTTGGATCACTGATAATGTTTATATTTTCTGACTTCCAAGAAACCTTCCCATCTGTTGATAATGTGAAGTGAGACACTACTAGACTAGTAAAAGTACAAATATGTGAATTCATCAAGTCACTTGGAGACAATTTTGAGTCAGTTATGGATGAGTATTTCTGTGGATTCAAACAGAGAATGCAAAAGAGAATGAGGATAACAAAACAACTAGTTGAGAAATATAAAATTGACATATGTTTTATGCTGGACATTGATACCACCCTAATCAAGCCAACATTACCGAGGAGAGCTTGGTTAGCTCCACTTGATTATGAAGTAAACATAGATGAAGCAATAAATGATATTGAAGAATTGTTAAATGTACCATTGGATAATTCACAACCAAGGTTTGAAACCTTTGAAGAAGCCAAGAAAATAATTAAATTAGGCTTAGTTGTGAAGAAGATATATAGGAAGAAAGAAAAAATGGTAAAGACTTTGAAAAAGAAGCTATCAGTTGAAGAGGGAGAAACAAAGAAAATAGAGGAAATTGAGGGATAGTCACCCATCAGTGAAGAAGACAAGGTGAGTGACTTAGAGTCAACAGAGTCCGATGCACCCCACCCCCAAAGAAGGCAAGGAAAAAAATTTCTTAGAGGACAGGGATCCAAACACTAAAGTCAAACTCACCATCAGTTAAGAAAGGTCAAGTAAGGACCTACAAGAGAAAAACTCATACCAAAAACAAAAAAGAACTAGTAAAGACAAAAGCACCCAAGAGGAGAAGAAAATTGATCCTAGGTAAAGAAGATATTGAAGACACACAATAGGATGAAGGTGTAGAAATTAGGAAAAGAAAGAATCCTATCACCATTGATGAGGTATCTACACCACTCATTAAGGGAGGATCAATAACTGACCCAAATATAAGAAAATGATTAAAATTGGATCCCGAGGATCAAAATAAGCTAGAGGAGGCAATCATAAAAATGATGAGCATATTAAAATATGTTCCAATGAAATTTGAAGACAAAATTCCTAAAGAACTTTTAAAGAGAGTATCTGCAAGGTGGTCATTTGCAATAAACTCCAGAAAAAAGATAAGGGAAACAGTCCTAGCTTCGCTAATGCCACCTAAATCCAAAATTGAGGAAATTAAAGAAATTATGGAAAAGCACAATCAAAAGCTCTTAGCAAAGTTAAGAGCTTATAAAGTGCTGGAGGGAAACTTCATAGACCTTGACAAGGAAACCAAGGATAATTGGAGGAAAATACTAGATATACCAAAGGAAGGTCCAAGCTCGGAGAGAGAATTACCTCTCACCAATGTGCCTTAAAAAGATGATACTTAGGCTACCCCAAAGACTATCCTTACAAATGACATAGAGGATGGCCCAATAATAGAATTGGAAAAATAAGCAAGGATATGGATGTTGCTGATGAGACATGGCTAGATAATACTATTATTGAGATTACCGATGATCCTACCAATGAGGTAAAGGCAAATGAAGATATAACAATTACAATAGATTATCCCAAGGAACAAGACACATCCACTCATACTACACAAGTAAACATACTGGGCCAGATACCATTATTGATTCATATCCTCCATGATTTTATACCACTATACAAGACACATCCACTGATACTGCACATATCCCAGATACCACTATTGATTCATATCATCCATCACCTCATTATCTCTCGAATTCCTCAGTATATGAGGGAACATCTAGGTCTTTCTATTTCAATTTTTGTCCCTTCCTATGGAGCTGGATCTCATAAATCTCTAGAAGATAGTTCTTTAATTTAGTTACCATGGCATCCCAATTTTCTACTAGTTTATTTCCCATACTTACTCTCTCATCCTAAAGGTATTTCCACCAAGTCAAGGCTGACCCCCTAAGTCTATACTTGGCCACTTTGATCTTTTGGGCTTTAGATATACCCTCACACTCAAAGTGGTTCTCTATTTCTTCAATCTAGTCCATAAATGTCTCAATCTCCATCTTTCCTCCAAACAAGGGTATCCCTTCCAAAGCCATGCCACTTAATGATTTTATGGCTTTTAAGAAAGTTTCCTTATTCAAAACTGGGTTTGTTTGGGGATGAAGTCTTCCTCCTCAATCTTTTTCTTACCCCTATTGCTAGTTATAGCTTCAAAGTCTTTCTTCCTAGTAGCATCTGCTAGCTCTTCCATCTTTAACCTCATTACTTCCAAGGTACTCTCAAGGAGTCTATTTTTATCCTTTTTCTCTTCCATTTCCTTGGATAGTTCTGCATTTTTCACCATCTTTGTAGAACCACTAGATTCCACTTCTGACATATACCAATCTTCCCAAGTTTATCAACTTGCTCTGATACCATTCTGATGTAGCACTAGTCTATCTCCTCCCTAGTTTCCTCCAGGGTCTCCCAGGTCAATATCTTGACCTACTAGGGTTATTTCAAGAACCCTGGGCTCCTTAGGATCTTCTCACAAGAACCTAACACTTTCAACTAGTGAACACCAACAAAGTAGAATCCAAACTCTTCATGCTCTCTCCTAGACCCAAATTGGTCTTTCTTGCTCCATCTGTACAATCTAATCCAAATGGATCCCAAACACTCCCATATGGAAAGGTAGTCTCCAAGGTTGTTAACAAGACCATTTTCAATGTCCACAACCTTACTTGGAAGTGTAACCCTAAACAAATTCCAAATTCCAAGGCAAATTCACCCAAAAGAGGTCTACAAGCTTTAGGCCTAATTAGGCTCCTTTTCTGCAATAAGTCTTAAAACCTTAAAACAATTATCAAAATAAACTCCATATCCTAATACCCTTTATCAAGAAACTAAGGATTTTCTACGTCTTGACCCTCAGAGGTGTCCGTACAGTACCTCCTACATTCATGCCTAAAATTTAGGATTTTAGGTCTTTGCCACTATCTGCTCAAGAAATGAATTTCCTTGGATAGAAAATTAGCTTCCCCAAACTCATCCTATGATTTAGGGTTCCTTTACTGACTCTACTACCTCCCCACATTCACTGATTGAAGCTATGAATACTTTCAATCCTTCTAGCAAGCTCTGCAATCACTGGTGATCCCTAGCCATGCCACTCTGGCTCGCATAGGGAATCACCTTAAAAATGGCTGCCATAACTTCCTGGGATCCTTCTTCACTATAAACAATGTACATGGAGTCACCTTCCATAATCTAAGAGCATGTGCAAGTACCACGGTGGGAAATGGATCTATGACCCCATTTGTTCAAAGTGCCCAATTCAGGATAACGACATTCTAGAAAACAAAAGAATTTAAACAAGCAACTAAAACTATTGAATTCAACAAACTAACACCACACAAAATATTATATCAACCTACATTACTCAAATGAATTCTTACAGAAGTCACTTCAATCCATTAAACAATTTGATCTTTACAAAACACCAAAACTGTAACTGTATATTCAATTCACAGTCCGTACACAATATGAATTCAAAATGCCAACCCTTCCATAAGCTCGAGGATGGTCTTAAATAGTTGACCAAGGCACTAGAAAACCGATTTTATATAGTTAGGGAGATAAATTCCTTGAAGTTTCTTTCTTTTCATAAATTTTGTCAATGTTGTCAATAACAAAATTGACGACTTTTGCAACTATTTGGATATGCTATCCAAAATTGGTCTAAACTTGTCCAAACTTGTCCAAACCACCAATTAGGGTGAAATAACATCAAATAGGACCTCTAGCCCTTTTTTTTGACTCATTTGGAAATCAAATACCCAAAACCCCCTATTGGGCCTAAATGGACACAAAGGTCTCAAATGACCTAACAAGACATCCCTCTACTTAGTACTCTATATACTAGGACTCTTAGTCCTTTTATTCACCTAGCGTTCTGGCTAAAACCACTACAAGATAAAACATATAAGAAGTCCTAGGTTACATTGCATCAACTAGCCCACCTAGGTGCTCCTATACCAGAAGCATCACAAGTTTGAATGAAGCCAATCAACATCTGACAGAGCAAGTAAAGATACTGCAAATTAGTCAAGAGACACATGTGGTAAGAATGATTGATGTTATGAAAAATGCTAGACAATATGAGTAAAATAGAACACTACCTATTGATGACAGGAGGAAGGTCACTGAAAATCTAGACGAAAGAGAGTCATAAATTAAAAGACTAACTGAACATCATCATGAATTCACTAATCAAATAGTTTTGATGAGTCATGAGGAAAACCAATTTAATACATAACTCAATGGGAAATTGGAAGCTATTGGTGAGCTAAGGGAATAAAATGAAAGAATAAAGAATGAGATGATGATCCAAAGACAACATACAAACATGATCAAGAGAGCTAAAGAAAGTACCAAAAGAATGGATGATTTTATTGATGGACAAAGAAGAGTTAACAAAAACACCAGACTAAGGTATACTGAACATGAAGAATCATCTAATCACAAAGATGTCTTGACAAATCCAAAGCCAAAGAAGCTGACATGAAATCACTGTGGAAAGCAAGGCCATACATCAAATGTTTGCACAAGAAAAGCTAAAGGTATTCCTAAATCTACTTTCACATTCATAGGATACTGTTATAATTGTAAAAAGAAAGGACATAAAGCATATGAATGTAAATCTAAGGTGAAACAACCTAGAAAGGAAACCTGAATGGACAAATATTTTCATACTTTCAAAATGCATGGGCACACAACTTCTGAATGAAGGAAAAAGAAAATACAAGCATGGAAGACAAAAGATCAAGTTACTGCATATCGACATTAAATAATTGGTAACTCATATGTTTGGGATTACAACACATGGGTAAACTACACAGCATGTGGTAGATTCGGTCACATAGCTGAAAAATGCATGAGGAAATGGAAAAGAAGGTCTAGAACCTAGACTAACCCAGGAATGACATGCTTATACTATCATAAGGTTGGTCATCTAAGCAAGGACTGCAAAGACCGAATATCAGAGACAAGGACATTTTCCAATGGAAACACCATTGAAGATATCAGGAGGATGAGAAATGAAATGTGGAGGAAAGATACAAACACTAATGATGCAAGACCAAGAAATGCAATTGGTGACACCTTATCCAATGGATCTCGTGACTTCACCACCCCCATTTAAGCAGAACAAGTAAGTATGGAATTTCATTATACCAATTTATATTTTACGTCAATTTCATTACATATTGATGAAATTCCAAATTACCATGATTAAATATGCACTATGGTATTACTTGTTATGAATTTATAAATTCAATTTCATCGGTCAATACATATTGAAAAGAATTAGTGTATATACAAATGCTAAGTTGCTAAGTGCTTATAGAGATTCGTCAGTCATCATGTAAAGTTGACTTCACTTAAAAACCAAAATCCATCGATGAATGTAATAATTTAACAGCTGCCCTGAAGCATTACTTTTTCACCAAAGGAGAAGTTAATGTAATACCCGATGACTCCATATTCACACACTAAGAATTGGTTGAGCATTAATAACTTGACTTAGGGAAAAATCTATAAATAGATGACTGGAAGGGTTCATTTCTCACATAGCGACTTGAACAATGAGAAAGAGTGAAACCAGAGCATATAGTGACCTGATTGTAGAGCAACTCCAAGTCAATTCACTACACTGTAAATAGACTCTTTACAGCTACAAAGGTTAAAGTAAGCACCAGAATTCATCGAAAACTTAGTTGTCATTTATGGGAAAGCCCTAATTTATGAAAATGATGGCAACCACATCTAGAACCTCTAAGATTAAGAATACTAAGGAGGGTAAGATTAATCTGATTAAGGATAGTACATGTGAGGAACCCAAGTATAAGATACAACCAGAGGTTGCCTCACAACCCGATGAGTCTGGAGCATTTTCTAGAATTTCACCTAGGGTTTTGTTGATAGAGGATGTAAGATCCTATGATGCACTGTAAGATCTTAGAAATTGGAGATCTTGAAGTAGACAAAGCTTATCAGAAGCTTTGTAATGATGATGGAACCATCAAAGAGGAGCATAAACACATTAAAGTGAAAGAGCTCACAAATGGCCTATGGTCCCCAAAGGACTTCAAAACTGAATGGATTTGATTAGTACTGAGCAGAGTTCATGACAAAAAAATATGGCTAGATGAACCAAAACCGATCACCACAGATGTGATTCATGTCATTACTGGTTGTCCCATAACCGATAAGGAAAAGGCACTAAAGCACCCCTCTTGACCTGACATTGAGAAAGATACCAAAGCAGTATGGGATGGTAGAGTACTCAAAGTATCCACCATCACTGATGATGAACTTAGATTTTGTGCATGTGTGCTAGGCTATAAGATTTTCCAGGCCAATAGGTTGAATAGAATAGCATCAGGAGTAGTGGATACAACACATAACATTGTCAAGAAAGGACTGCACTTGGACTTATCAGAACTGCTACTGAAACAATTTGATGAGAATGTGAGAACAATTAGGTCTATAAAGACAAAAACATGTAATTTTGGATCACTGATAATGTGTATATTTTTATACTTCCAAGACAGGTTACCATCTATCAATAATGTGAAGTGGAACACTACCAATCCAGTAAAAGTACAAATATGTGAATTCATCAAGTCACTTGGAGATAATTTTGAGTCAGTTATGGATGAATATTTCTGTGGATTCAAACAGAGAATGCAAAAGAGAATGAGGATAAAAAAACAACTAGTAGAGAAATATAAAATTGACATATGTTTTATGCTGGACATCGATACCACCCTGATCAAGCCAACTTAATCGAGGAGAGCTTGGTTAGCTCCACTTGATTATGAAGTAAACATAGATCGAGCAACAAATGATATTGAAGCTTTGTTAAATGTACCATTGGATAATTCACAACCAAGGTTTGGAACCTTTGAAGAAGCCAAGGAAAGAATTAAATCAGGCTTAGTTATGAAGAAGAGAGATAGGAAAAAATAAAAAATGGTAAAGACTTTGAAAAAGAAGGTATCGATTGAAGAGGAAGCAACAGAGAATATAGAGGAAATCGAGGGACAATCACCCATTGGTGAAGAAGACAAGGTGAGTGACTCAAATTCAACAGAGTCTGATGCACCCCCACCCCCAAAGAAGGCAAGGAAAAAAAATTCTCATAGGATAGGGAGCCAAACACTAAAGTTAGACTCAGCATCATTTAAGAAAGGTCAAGTAAGGACCTACAAGAGAAAAGCTCAAACTAAAAACACAAAAGAACTAGTACAGACAAAATCACCCAAGAGGAGAAGAAAATTTATCCTAGGTAAAGAATATATTGAGGACACATAATAGGATGAAGGTGTGGAAACTGAGAAAAACAAGAATCCTGTCACCATTGATGAGGTATGTACACTGCTCATCAAGGGAGGATCAATAACTGACCCAAATATAAGAAAATGATTAAAATTGGATCTCAAGGATCGAAATAAGCTAGAGGAGGCAATTATAAAAATGATGAGCATATTCAAATATGTTCCAATAAAATTTGAAGACAAAATGCCTAAATAACTTTTAAAGAGACTATCTGCAAGGTGGTCATTTGCTTTAAACTCCAGAAAAAAGATAAGGGAAAGAGTCCTAGCTTCGGTAATGCCACCCAAATCCAAATTGGAGGAAATTAAAGAAATGATGGAAAAGCACAATCAGAAGTTCTTAGCCAAGTTAAGAGCTTACAAAGTGCTCAAGGGAAACTTCATAGACCTTGACAAGGAAACCGAGGATAATTGGAGGAAAATATTTGATATTGCAAAGGAAGATCCAATCCCTAAGAGAGAATTAACTCTCGCCAATGAGCCTTAAAAAGATGATACTTAGGATACCCTAGAGACTATCCTTATAAATGAAACAGAGGATGACACAATAATAGAATTGGAAAAATAAGCTAGTAAGGATATGGATGTTGCTAATGAGACATGGCTAGATAATACTATTATTGAGATCACCGATGCTCCTACCAATGTGGTAAAGGCAGATGAAGATATAAAAATTACAACAAATTAGCTCAAGGAAGAAGACACATCCACTGATATTGCACAAGTAAACATACTAGGCCAGATACCTCTATTGATTCATATCCTCCATCATTTTATACCACTATACAAGACACATCCACTGATACTGCACATATCCCAGATACCACTATTGATTCATATCCTCCATCACCTTATTGTCTCTAGAATTCCTTAGTATATGAGGCCAAATCTAGGTCTTTCTGTTTCAATTTTTGTCTCTTCCTACGAAGCCGGATCTCATAATTCTCTCGAAGATAGTTCTCCTTCAATTTAGTTACCATGGCATTCCAATTTTCTACTGGTTTCTTTCCCTCACTTACCCTCTCATCCTAAAGGTATTTCAACCAAGTCAAGGCTGACCCCCTAAGTCTACACTTGGCCACTTTGATCTTTTGTGCTTCAGAAATACCCTCACACTCAAAGTGATTCTCTATTGCTTCAATCCAGTCCATGACTGTCTCAATCTCCATCTTTCCTCCAAACAAGGGTATCACTTCCAAAGCCATGCCACTTAATTATTTTATGTCTTTTAATAAATTTTACTCATTCAACACTAGGTCTGGTTTGGGGATGAATTCTTCCTCCTCAATCTTTTGCTTACCCCTATTGCTGGTTACAACTTCAAAGTCTTTCTTCCTAGCAGCATCTGCTAGCTCTTCCATCTTTAACCTCATTACTTCCAAGGTACTCTCAAGGAGTCTATTTTTCTCCTTTTTCTCTTCCATGTCCTTGGATAGTTCTGCATTTGTCACCATCTTTGTATAACCACTAGATTCCACTTTTGACATATACCAATCTTCCCAAGTTTATCAACTTGCTCTGATATCACTCTGATGTAGCACTAGTCTTTCTCCTCCCTAGTTTCCTCTAGGGTCTCTTAGGCCAATCTCCTGACCTACTAGGGTTATTTCAAGAACCCTAGGCTCATTAGGATCTTCTCACAAGAACCTAACACTTTCAACTAGTGAACACCAACAAAGTAGAATCCAAACTCTTCATGCTCTCTCCTAGACCCAAATTGGTCTTTCTTGCTCTATCTGTACAATCTAATCCAAATGGATCCCAAACACTCCCATATGGAAAGGTAGTCTCCAAGGTTCTTAAGGGGACCAATTTCAATGTCCACAACCTTAGTTGGAAGTGTAACCCTAAATGAGTTCCAAATTCCAAGGCAAATTCACCCAAAAGAGGGCTACAAGCTTTAGGCCTAATTAGGCTCCTTTTATGCAATAACTCTTAAAACCTTCAAAAAAGTATCAAAATAAACTCCATATCCTAATACCCTTTATCAAGAACCTAAGGAGTTGTTAGGTCTTGGCTCTCAGAGGTGTCCGTACAGTACCTCCTACATTCATGCCTAACATTCAGGGTTTTAGGTCTTTGCCACTGTCTGCTCAAGAAATAAATTTCCTTGGCTAGAAAATTAGCTTCCACAAACTCATCCTCTAATTTAGGTTTCCTTTACTAACTCTACTACCTCGCCACATTCACTGATTAAAGCTATGAATACTTTCAATCCTTCTAGCAAGCTCTGCAATCACTGGTGATCCCTAGCCATGCCACTCTGGCTCGCCTAGGGCATCACCTTAAAAATGGCTACCATAACTTCCTGGGCTCCTTCTTCACTATACACAATGTACATGGAGTCACCTTCAATAATCCCAGAGCCTGTGCAAGTGCCATGGTGGAAAATGGATCTATGACCCCATTTGTTAATAGTGCCCAATTCAGGACAACGATATTCCAAAAAACAAAAGAATTTAAACAAGCAACTAAAACTATTGAATTCAACAAACTAACACCACCAAAAATATTCTATCAACCTACATTACTCAAATGAATTATTTTAGTAGTCAATTCAATCCATTAAATAGTCTAATCTTTACAAAACACCAAAACTATAACTGTATATTCAATTCATAGTCCGTACACAATATGAATTCAAAATGCCAACCCTTCCATAAGCTCGAGAATGGTCTTAAATAGTTGACCAAGGAACTGGAAAACTGATTTTAGACAAATAGGGAACTAAATTCCTTGAAGTTTCTTTCTTGTCATAAATGTTGTCAATCTTGTTAATGACAACATTGACAACTTATGCAACTATTTGGATATGCTATCCAAACTTGGTCTAAACTTGTCCAAAGTTGTCCAAACCACTAATTAGGGAGAAATAAAATCAAATAGGACCTCTATCCCTTTGTTTGACTCATTTGGAAATCAAATACCCAAAACCCCCTATTGGGCTTAAATGGACACAAAGGTCTCAAATGACCTAACAAGACATCCCTCTACTTAACACTCTATATACTAGGACTCTTAGTCCTTTTATTAACCTAGTGGTTTGACCAGAACCACTACAAGCCAAAACATAGAAGAAGCCCTAGGTTACATTATATCAAATAGCCCACCTAGGCGCTCCTACACCAGAAGCATCTCAAGTTTGAATGAAGCCAATCAACATCTGACAGAGCAAGTAAAGATACTGCAAATCAGTCAAGAGACACATATGGTAAGAATGATTGATGTTATGAACAATGCTAGAAAAGATGAGTAAGAGAGATCACTAGCTATTGATGATAGGAGGAAGATCACTAAAAATCTACAAGAAAGAGAGTCATAAATTCAAAGATTAACTAAACATCATCATGAGATCACCAATCAAATAGTTCTGATGAGTCATCAGGAAAACTGATTGAATACATAACTCAATGAAAAATTGGAAGCTATTGGTGAGCTAAGAGAATAAAATGAAAGACTAAATAATGAGATGATGATCCAAAGACAACATACAAACATGATCAAGAGAGCTGAAGAAAGCACCAAAAGAATGGATGATTTTCTTGATGGACAAAGAAGTGTTAACAACAACACCAGACTAGGGTATACCAAACATGAAGAATCATCTAATCAGTCTAATCACAAAGATGTCTTCACAAATCCAAAGCCAAAGAAGCTGACATGCAATCACTATGGAAAGAAAGGCCATACATCAAATGTTTGCAGGAGAAAAGCTAAAGGTATTCCTAAATCTACTTTCATATTCATAGGATAATGTTATAATTGTAACAAGAAAGGACATAAAGCATATGAATGTAAATCTAAGGTAAAACAAACTAGAAAGGAAACCTACACGGACAAGTATTTTCATAATTTCAAAATGCATGGGAAAAAATCCTCTAAATGAAGGAAAAAGAAAATACAAGCATGGAAGCCAAAATATCAAGTTACTGCATATCGACCATAAAGAATTGGTAACTCATATGTTTGGGATTACAAAACATGGGAAAACTACACAACATGTGGTAGATTCGGTCACATAGCTGAAAACTACATGAGGAAATGGACAAGAAGGTATAGGACCTAGACTAACCCAGGAATGGAATGCTTACACTATCATAAGGTCGGTCATCTAAGCAAGGAATGCAAAGACTGAATATCAGAGACAAGCACATTTTCCAATGGAAACACCATTGAAGATATCAGGAGGATGAGAAACAAAATGTGGAGGAAAGCTACAAACACTAATAATGCTAGACCAAGAAATGCAACTGGTGACACCTTATCCAATGGATCTGGTGACATCACCACCCCCATTTAAACAGAACAAGTAAGTATGGAATTGCATTATACCAAGTTATATTTTACATCAATTTCATTAAATATTGATGAAATTCAAAATTAGCATGATTAAAGATGCACTATGGTATTACTTGTTATGAATTTATAAATTCAATTTCATCGGTCAATACATATTGAAAAGAATCAGTGTATATACAAAGGCTAAGTTGCTAAGTGCTTACTAAGATCCATTGGTCATCATGTAATGTTGATTGCACTTAAAAACCAAAATCCGTCGATGAATGTAATAATTTAATAGCTTCCCTGAAGCATCAATTTTTACCCGAAGGAGAAGTTAATGTATTACATGATAACTCTGTCTTCACACACTAAGAATTGGTTGAGCATTAAAAATCTATAAATAGGGTTCATTTCTCACATAGAAACTTGAGCAACGAGAAAGAGCAAAACCAAAGCAGACATTGACCCAGTTGTAGAGCAACTCCAACTTGATTCACTACACTCCAAATAGACTCTTTACAGCTACAAAGGTTAAAGTAAGCACCAGAATTCATCGAAAACTCAGTTGTCATTTACGGGAAAGCCCTAATTTATGAAAATGATGGAAACCACATCTAGAACCTCTAAGATTAAGAATACTAAGGAGGGTAAGATTAATCTGATTAAGGATAGTACATGTGAGGAACCCAAGTATAAGATACGACCAGAGGTTTCCTCACAACCCGATGAATTTGGAGCATTTTCTAGAATTTCACCTAGGGTTTTGTTGATAGAGGATGTAATATCCTATGATGCACTGCAAGATCTTAGAAATTGGAGATCTTGAAGTAGAGAAAGCTTATCAGAAGCTTTCTAATGATGATGGAACCATCAAAGAGGAGCATAAACACATTAAAGTGAAAGGGCTCAAAAATGGCCTATGGTTCCCAAAGGACTTCGAAACCAAATGAATTCGGTTAGTATTGAGTAAAGTTCATGACCAAAAAATATGGCTGGATGAGCCAAAAATGATCACTAGAGATGTGATTCATTCCGTTACTGGTTATCCCATAACCAATAAGGAAAAGGCACTAAAGCACCCCTCTCGACCTGACATTGAGAAAGCTACCAAAGCAGTATGGGATGGTAGAGGACTCAAAGTATCCACCATCACTGATTATGAACTTAGATTTGGTGCATGTGTTCTAGGCTATAAGATTTTCTAGGCCAACAGGTTGAATATCATAGCATCAAGAGCAGTGGATACATCACATAAGATTGTTAAGAAGGGACTGTACTTGGACTTATCAGAACTGCTAGTGAAACAATTTGATGAGAACATGAGAACAATTAGGTCTACAAAGACAAAATCATGTAATTTTGGATCACTGATAATGTGTATATTTTTCTACTTCCAAGAAACCTTCCCATCTATCGATAATGTGAAGTGGGACACTACCAGACCAGTAAAAGTACAAATATGTAAATTCATCAAGTGACTTGGAGACAATTTTGAGTCAGTTATGCAAGAGTATTTCTGTGGACTCTAATAGAAAATGCAAAAGAGAATGAGGATAAAAAAAAAACTAGTAGAGAAATATAAAATTGACATATGTTTTATGCTAGGCATCGATACCACCCTGATCAAGCCAAATTTATCGAGGAGAGCTTGGTTAGCTCCACTCGATTATGAAGTAAACATAGATTAAGCAACAAATGATATTGAAGAATTGTTAAATGTACGATTGGACAATTCACAACCAAGGTTTGGAACCTTTGAAGAAGCCAAGGAAAGAATTAAATTATTCTTAGTTGTGAAGAAGATAGATAGGAAGAAAGACAAAATGGTAAAGACTTTGAAAAAGAAGCTATTGGTTGAAGAGGAAGAAATAGAGAAAATAGAGGAAATCGAGGGACAGTCACCCATCGGTGAAGAAGACAAGGTGAGTGACTCAGAGTCAACAGAGTCCGATGCACCCCCACCCCCAAAGAAGGTAGGGAAAAAAATTGGTCATAGGACAGGGAGCCAAACACTAAAGTCAGACTCACCATCGATTAAGAAAGTTCAAGTAAGGACCTAAAAGAGAAAAATGCAAACCGAAAACACAAAAGCACTAGTACAAAAAAAAGCACCCAAGAGGAGAAGAAAATTGATCCTAGGTAAAGAAGATATTGAGGACACACAATAGGATGAAGGTGTAGAAACTTAAGAAAAGCAAGAATCCTATCACCATTAATGAGGTATTTACACCGCTCATCAAGGGAGGATCAATAACTGACCCAAATATAAGAAAATGATTAAAATTGGATCCCGAGGATCAAAATAAGCTAGAGGAGGCAATCATCAAAATGATGAGCATATTCAAATATGTTCCAATGAAATTTGAAGTCAAAATGCCTAAACAAGTTTTAAAGAGACTATCTGCAAGGTGGTCATTTGCTTTAAACTCCAGAAAAAAGATAAGGGAAAGAGTCCTAGTTTCGGTAATGCCACCCAAATCCAAAATGGAGAAAATTAAAGAAATGATAGAAAAACACAATCATAAGTTCTGAACCAAGTTAAGAGATTATAAAGTGCTGGAGGGAAACTTCATAGACCTTGACAAGGAAACCGAGGATAATTGGAGGAAAATACTAGATATGCCAAAGGAAGATCCAAGCCCTGAGAGAGAATTACCTCTCACAAATGAGCCTTAAAAATATGATACTTAGGCTACCCCATAGACTATCCTTATTAATGACACAGAGGATGGCACAATAATAGAATTGGAAAAATAAGATAGTAAGGATATGGATGTTACTGATGAGACATGGCCAGATAATACTGTTATTGAGATCACCAATGATCCTACCAATGAGGTAAAGGCAGATGAAGATATAACAATTACAACAAATTATCCCAAGGAACAAGACACATCCACTGATACTGCACAAGTAAACATATCAGGCCAGATACCACTATTGATTCAGATACCCAAAGAGAGAGAATCATATGTATAGTACAGACATCATGGAGAAACTAATATGTATCATTGGGGGAAATGATATACATATAGTACAAAGTGAAAAGGAAAGTGTATACACATATATATACTATACTGATATATACATAGGGGGAGTCATGAAATGACTAAGGTAAATACATGGTGTATATACTACTCAACACTTTAGTTTTTTGTACATATCAGTTTTTGATACTAATGTCAAAGGGGGAGATTGATGACATATATTTTTCCATTAGTATGCAGAGGAAAACCATCGGTAAAGCCAAACATCAAAAGACAGGTTTTAGCACAACCCAACAGAACAAGTATACACTTTAAACTGAAGACACAACTTTGCAAGTGAAAAACTAAAATTGGTTAAGTGGAACCCAACATAGGAACCCAACAAGTAGATTACAGTGCAAACTGACAGAGCAGACAATAGAGGAACCCGACAAAGCAAGGGAACTTGACTGACAAAATTTTAGTTCAAACTGAGCATCAGACATCAAAAGTCAGTTATATCCCAAGAAATGTGGATCTGACTTCTACATCAGATAAAACACTTGTGTTTTATATTTAGCATTTTGATTTATTTTAAAACCATTTCTTAAGGGACAAGCAATGTAATTGTAATTTTTTTAATCAGTCTAACTGATTGAAAACATGCAAACTAGGAGATCAAGGTCAAGTTGCAAACCTTTGATCATAGAGTTAGTTTTGAAATACGTGAAACTAAAAATTTCAAATGTATTATATAAATATATATGTAATCATTCATTATTTATGTGTGTGAGAATGATAGTAGCCAAGGAGCACATCTATGGAGGAGACTAAGAGTTTCAAGAAGTAGATTAGCAAATGATGAAATTGGTTATCAAGAACCATACACAAGGCTACACGAGTAACAGAGGTATTAATCAATCACATTAGGTGATACATTGTATATGTAAGCTTTAATGGATCTGTACTCAGAAATACTAGATTGCATACACTCAGGTCAATGAATATTTTTGACTGCATTCTAACAAGTGTAGAAAATAGAAGAAATCCTTTCAAGAAAGGTGGATTTAATAATCCTTTGTAAATCTCTTAACCAAGTACACACTAAGCAGTGTTGCTAAAGATCTTAACATAATAGACTTTAACTAGTCTCCACATGATACTCCTAATAGGGTAGATCATCATAAGTGATCAAAATTGTAAGACTTAACTGGCCCTTTCCAATCTGTAGATAGTGAAATTTTTGTGGGTGTCATTCCCAGCATAGTTTTTTACCTTTTAACAGGGGTTTTCTGTGTTATCATATCTTGTGTTATATGTCAATTACTTTCATGAATGTTTCTATGAATGTCTACATACAATTAAGGTTATGAATTGATATTGCATGCATAAAGAAAGGAAAACAGATAAGATTGGTAATACAACAATTTAATTACAATGGTACATACATACATCCCATTAATTCCAACAGGGTTATCCTGACACGTCTCTCTAGATCTGAACCATAGGTGATAGCACATGTGGAACAACCAACCGTTCATGAGTACAAGAAAGTCAATTTTCTATATAAATACCCCACGAACGGCCAGGCCTTCACCAACCTATCCATTTTCCACACAGGATTTCTCATGGCCATGGGCGAGGAAACACATTTACCTTGATTTATATTTAATCAAAAACTAGTTCATTTTATTATGTTATCACTTGATTACAACTCTAAAATGGGTTACCCTGGTAACCACTTCAGGCCTCAACCCCCATTGTGAGCCACTCTCCTAGCAATGTTCTTAGAAAAACCTTCCAAAAAAAAACCTGAAGTCAGATTTGCATTACTTATGAATCTCAACAAAGAACTTCCATGATCACTCAAGATTATATCCAAATTTGGTTCATGGGTACAACTTATTTCATATGATCATACTCAGTTAGAGCTAGATCACCCCTAAGATTTCTTTCGAATGTCCTCATGATCATCTCAGGAACATTCAGAACTGGATAGGGATCATAAATTGAATATGGAATATGAAAGGATTGATAGGAAAATGAGGGAGTCACCAAACTCACAGATCCATTCCTTAGATCTTTTTTTAGAGTTAGAGAAGAAGAATGAGTCGCTAATAACTGAGGTGGAAATGACCGTTGACAATTTCAAAAAATTTGATTAACTTGTTTTTGTGGTTTTTATATTGGAAACTAAAAAGTACTACAAGCGATAATCAAAGAACACTATATTTATTAGATCCCAAATCTAGAAATTCTAAAGAATATCAGGGATCATGGAGTAGGGATTGGCTAAAAAACAAAGCTTCAAAATGGGCTAATAGGCATAGGGTGAATGAAATCTTTGGATTAATGTCAAAAAGGTGTAGAATTGGCGAGATGGCCCCTAGGAAAATTAATATTTCAATAGATAGAGATATATCTAGGATTAATTCCTTCAAGCCACAAATTAATTTCTCTCATACAAATAACATAGATTCAAGCATAAGTTTGCAGAACAACTTCTAACTCAATGGTTCTTGCAGAGGTTCAAAAAAATATGATCACAGAAATAGTAGATCAAGTCCTAGCATAAAATGAGATACATGGACAACAATATAAAGCCCCCATAGGAGAGAAATCTAATAAAACTATCCTCTCAGATTTTTATGAGAGCCCCCATACAAAATGTATCAAGCTCTTGACAATTGATTCTCCTGTAATAAAGGACAGGGATGATATTTTACAAACTAGGATTAGCGACATGTGGGAATTGGTCAGATCTAAGATGGATTACCCTTCTATTAAGGAGAAGGAGAAAGTTGGTTGGGACTCTCTTGTGCATTCACCACCCAATTATCAAAACTCAGGGGTAATGGAGCCCATTACATCAACCAATAGCTCAGGTTGTAGAAAATCATCTAGTTCATTAGCTAAAGACTAAGATGGAAAAGCTATAGCAGGGATCAATAATGGAAACCTCAAGCAAGACAAAAAATCCAAGATGATAGAAGGAAAAGCTAATAAATATTTATCAAAATAAAAAATCAAAGGGGGCATTGTGCCTCTAAAATCAGCCTAAAAAATTAAACAATGAAAGGAGTCAATTAAGGAAAATTTCCTTAACTCACAAGTTGAGGATATGCCTCTGGGGTCACCTATCTCCTCCAAAATACAGGAAGTGTATGATCTCTTTGGGTGCTCAAGTACTACATCCCTCTCAGACAAGACATCCAAATCACTCACTTTTGTAGAAAGGATTCTAGAAGCATATTATGTGGAGGATGAAGAGAGAATAAATAACATTGAAGGCTTGGTGTTCTCCTGTGATACTCTAGAGGAGCCTCCCTTAAGTCCTCACAATGGGTGAATCCCACCAAGTTATCCCCTATCCCCCATTGCGTCTTTGGATTAGAACAATAATTTAGGCATTAAGAAATCGTTGGTAAGGAATTCTTCTCCAGACTACAGAGCTATTCTAAAAAAATGGAAAGGAAGGAAATCATTAACAAAATTAAGATTTGAAGATGGGGATGATTTTGACCAAAAGAAGATTACAACATATCTAAAATTAGGGAAGAGGAAGTTGTTATAATAACTGAGAGGGGGGGGGGGGGGGGTGAATCAGTGGCGTCAAAAATAAATCCAATAATCCAACCATAACTTATATCACAAATATAATATCCTCTATTTATCTTTCATTCCTTCAAGATGAATACCTTAAATGACTTTATCAAATATATACTATTCGGTTAGATATAAAGTTTATCTTTTCTAAGATTTATCGAGTAGCAGCAATTAAACTTAGTGTTTATCGATCAATCCAGTTTTAGTAATGTGTAAAGTAAAACATCAAAGAAATGAACCATATACACATTTGAAACATGGAAATCCTGTTAGGGGAAAAACCACTTGGGACCGGTAACCCAAAATTTTCACTCTTATGAAGTGAGCTCGGTGAAGAGCCAACCCTGTTAAAGGTTACAAACACACTTTTAAGTGTGACCTTGTTAGAGGATTTAAAATTATTGGTTATTATTTTAACCTTAGGAATTCACTATGCTGTCAACAAAAAAAACCTTTTGATACTCTTGAGTATCTCAATACATTAAGGACTGTTAAATCCCACTCGGTTAAGAGATTATATGAATCAATGGTTAAACTGAAACAGTAAATGATATGTTCAATAATACAACTTAATCTTGTAGATATTCAGATCTATTATAAGTCCATAAAATACCTCTTTGATCAACATGTGCTCTTAAATTCCTTTTCTCCCCTCTTTTTTCTTTCTGCTTGGTGAATGCTCTTGCTTCTGTTGCTCAGTGTCTCCAAAATTCTTTGGCTCTAATCTTCAGCTGGTATGATCAGATCTGCATGAAGACTTCTATCTTCACCAGAATTATACTCAGCATTCCCTCACTTCATAATGAAGTAATTGTCTCTTTATATAGACATGATTTCAAGGTTCAATCTCCTTGTCTTTCTTTTCTTCTTCATAGATCAATTCTTGATCTACAAATCTCGGCATTCTTTCTTTAATCTTTAAAGATTTTCTTTAGTTTTATTCTATAGATTTCTCCTTAACAACTGTGAATACAACTAGCTTTACATATTCTTATTATCCTTAGTTCAACTAATCGATGAAAACAATACAATAAATTAGTTAACTCTAAATATATCTCCTGCCAACTAAGTGTTTTTTCATTTCCTAACTCTAGTTAGTTTCGGTCAAAGACTTTAGTTGATCTCAGTACTTCGGTTGTGCTCGGGCATCTTCAGTTCTGATTAGTGATCAATCTTCAGTTAGCTTGGTGATCACTCCAGTGATGCTTGGTAACACTTTCTCAGGTACCACTTGCTCTTGGGTAATACTGATCACAGGTAACATTGCTCTTGGGTACCACTATGTCTCTCAGGTAACACTGTCCATCAGGCAACACTGTGAACTACTCGGGGTTCACTAATTTTGGGTAACCCTGTCACTCAGTGTATACCTTTTATCGATGAAAAAAAAAATTTCTCTTTAGATCTTCAAGTGTTTTGACAATATATGTATGAGAAATAATAACATATTAAGTTGACATTAATGACAATGCAATTCATTAACTAATTTAATGTCTTGCATTTACTTTCTATAGCTCAGTGATCATCAACTTATCATCTCTAAGAATTCAATCAGTTATAGTTCATCAATCTCTCCCTTTGGCATTGATGGAAACACAATATCAACACAATATGAAATATGCCATAACATACCAAACTTATTGTTCTATAACCAATTCAAATATCTAACTCTTGGTAAGCTCTTTTAGCTTATATTTGATTCTTGTAGAGTTCTCTCCCTTTCTTCATTCCCTTTAATGGATAGATGTAGAAACTCCTGATTCTATCTCTCCCTTTCTTGTAGAATCTCTTCTCCCTTTTTCCAGATAGATATGCAGTGTTAACTTTCTCCAATTCTCTCCCTTTTTAGAGACTTATTTCTTTGATGTTTTCTCTCCTTTGACTAATGTTCTTCTCCCTGATGGAGTTTCTCTCCCTTTGTATGATCATGATAGATATTTCATTATTAGATATCTCTCTCCCTTTGACAGAAATGCCAAAAAAAAATATATCAATGAATATATCTCCATCAGAAATACAATTCTTTAGTAGCCAACAATTTCATTGGTGTTCGGCTCAGATAAGTACCTTCAGTGTACTGATATATCATTGCAGTCCATTTATTTGCTTGCATCAACATGAATGATCTTTTGATGTAGTGTAGGATGATGCAGCCTCCTAGTTAGCTTAGTGACCAGTAGACAAGGGATGAACCCGTAGTCTCTTCCTCAGGAACTCAAATGTATCCTTGGGCAATGGTTTTGTGAATATGTCTACTAATTGTTCTTTTGATTATACATATTCTAGTATCACCTATTTTTCTTGTACTTTTTCCCTCAAGTAATGACACTTAATAGCTATGCGCTTTGTCTTAGCATGCATCACAGGGTTCTTTGAGATTTTTATTGCACTTGTATTATCACAATAGATAATCACTAGGTCAAGAATTTCCATATTCATACCTTTCAGCAATTGCTTGATCCATCCAATGTTAGAGCAATTTGCAGCAGTAGCCGCATATTCTTCTTCTTCAATTGATTGAGATATGCATCCTTGCTTTTTACTTATCCATGTGACAAGTTAGTCACCCATAAATAATTCTCCTCCTGTTGTGCTCTTTCTATCATCTATGTTTCTAGCCCAATCAGCATCAGTATAAACTTGTAGATCAAATTTGCCTTCTTTATTATACCACAAACCATAGTCTTCGGTATTATTCAGATATCTCAATTTTTTTTTGACAACAATCATGTGTGATTCCTTAGGATTAGCAGAAAATCTTCCAAAAATACCAATTGCATGTGTTATATCTGGTCTAGTGTGTACAACATACATTAGCTTTCCAATCATAGATCTGTATAACCTCTAATTTACCTCGGTTGTCTTGTCTTCTTTTGACAATTTGCATTCGATTGCCATAGGTGTTCCAACTGGTTTTGAGTCCTCCATCTTGAATATCTTCTAAACTTCTTTGATGTATTTGGATTGTGTGATGTAGATTCCTTCATCCTGTTGTAGAATCTGTAGACCAAGAAAAAATTTGATCTCTCCAAACATTGACATCTCAAATTATTTTCTAATTCCATTAGCAAATGACTTGCATAACTTATCATTACCTCCAAATATGATATCATCAACAAATATCTCAGCAATCAGAATCTTATCATCACATCTCCTTTCAAATATAGATTATTGTTATCACTTGTTCTAACAAATCCAATACTAATGAGATAAGAGTGAAGTCTTTCATACCATGCTCTCGGTGCTTGTTTCAATCTATACAAGGCTTTGTGTAGTCTACAAACCATGTTCCTCTTGTTAGGATCAACAAAACCTTTAGGTTGTTCAATGTATACCTCCTCTTCTAGTATTCCATTCAGAAATGCAGATTTTATATCCATTTGGTATACTTTGAATCCTTTGAAAGCAGCATAAGCAAGTATAATTCTTACTTTGTCTAGTCTAGCAACGGGTTCAAAGGTTTCTCCATAGTCAATACCTTCTTCTTGTGCATACCCTTTGCATACCAGTCTTTCTTTGTTCCTTGTGACTTCTCCATTCTCATTTAGTTTGTTTCTAAAAATCCATTTGGTACCAATGAAATTTTTGTCAGTCAGTCTAGGTACTAATGTCCAAGTTTTATTCTTCTCAATCTGTTCAATATCTTCATTCATTACACTAATCCATTCTTGATTCTCAAGTGTAGTATAAATAGATTTAGGCTCAAAATCACAAATTAACATCTAGTGTTAAGTGACTTACTTCTTGTTCTCATTCTAGCTCTTTTTTCTCCAATGATATAGTCTTGTGGATGGTGTCTTTTGACATATTTGGAAAGTACAGGTTCAGATCTCTGTTCATCATTTTGATCATCATTTTTATCTTCATCGCTCGGTTCAGCGTTGTGAGCATTTTCCTAATTTTCAGTGTGTGCAGCTTGTTTCTCGACTGCATTGTTCTGTCGCTTGGGAATGTTATACTACTGCTCGGGCAAAGTGTCAGGTTCATAAATGTAGACAAATCTGTTGTAATCTTTTGGTTCCTTTATGCTTTCCTCATCTTTTTTCTTATCAAATTCATTCACTTTAACATTTTCACTTTCAATGATTTTGTTAGAGGATTTGTTAAGACATTTATAAGCTTTTATTTTAGTAGAATATCCCATAAATATTCCTTGATCACTTTTGGAGTCAAGTTTTCCATTTCTATCATCTTTCAAAATATAGCATTGACTTCCAAAAATTATAAAGTAACTCATATTTGGTGTGTATCCATACCATAGCTCATAAGGTGTCTTATTGGTGTCTTTCTTCAATTGAACTTAGTTCAGTGTATAGACAATAGTACTTACAACTTCTCTCTAGAATGTTTGTATGATGCCTTTTTCAGTCATTATATTTTTGGCACAATCAACAATTGATCTATTCCTTCTTTTAGCAATCCCATTTTGCTATAGTGTTCTTGGTGCAAAAACCTATCTTGTAATTCCATGCTCATTACAAAAGTTAGTGAATTCATCAGAAATAAATTCTCCTCCTCTATCTAATCATAAACATTTCAGTTCTTTTCCACTTTTTTTTCAACTATAGCTTTATACCATTTGAACATCTTAAATGCTTTAGATTTCTCTTTTAAGAACATGACAGTCATCATCCTAGAATAGTCATCAACAAATAGAATGAAGTATCTATCACCATGATAGATTTTTGTTCTCATTGGTCCACATATGTCAGTATGGACCAACTCTAGTATAGCATTAGTTGTGCAAGTTTTTCTCTTGAAGCTAGACTTTGTCATTTTTCCTTTTGACAATTCTTTCACATTACATGGTTGGGTTTTGACATACTCGATAAGCCTTTTAATTTTCTTTTCTTTCTTATCCTAACCATGTTGTCAAAATTCACATGACATAAACTTTTATTCCACAACCAAATGTCTTCATATCTTTCCAATAAACAAGTGGTCTCTATATAATCAAGATAGAATAGCTTACCTTTTGTTTGTTCACCAGTACCGATCAACCTTCTTGTTCCATTATAGATCTTTTCCTTTTTGTTCTCAAATGCAACTCAGTGTCATGTGTTATTCGGTTGTGAAACAATTAATAGATTATGGTTAAGTCCTTTCACCCAATATGTGTTTTCACATCTAATTAGATTATTCAACATGATAGTACCTTTTCCTTCAACTAGACAAGGTGAGTCATTACCCATCCTAACTGATCCACCATTATAATATTCAAAAGTTTTAAAATTTTCTTTACCTCCAATCATGTGGTGAGTACAACCACAATCAATAATCTAGACATCATTTTTGCTAACTTTAGATATGAGTGTAGTTTCAACATACCTTTCTTCTTTGTCTGAATCATCCTTCATAGCAACAAATACTATCTCAATACCTTCATCAAACTCGGTGTCAGTATTTTCAGCTTTGTTCTCAACTAGGTAACAAGCCTTCTTGCCTTTGTCCTTGTAGTCTTAGTTATCTCTTCTGTCAGAGTGTCGGTTACTTTTGTAGTCTCAATCATCAATTCTGTCAAACTTATTTTCATAAGATTTGTCATTGTTTCTTTCATCCTTTCTTTTGATAGGGTATCTAGTAGTAAAGTGTCCAATCTCTTTGCAATTAAAACAGACCAATTGTAATTTACCTTTGTATCTTCCTTTTCCTCTTTTCAATCTTCTAGCCATTAGTGCTTCAATTTCATCAAATTCTTGCTCATCACTATCACTTTCACTATCATTTCTCATAGTGTGTTTATGACTTGATTTACTTATTTTCAGAGAAGATTTGAATGCAGACTCAATAGTTGGTAAGACATTGTTGTCATAGTTGTTCATCTCAAACAAAATAAGTCTACCAATCAAACTATCAAGAGTAACATTTTTATTTTCTACTTCTCTCATTTCTTGAAATACAAATACTTTAATAGAATAAACATGCAGTAAGGTTATGAAAATTTTACTTACCATTTTTTCTTCCTCAAGCACTCCTCCTACTCCATGGATAGTATTAACAACCTCTTTGATTCTACTACTGTACTGAGTGATCTTCTCTCCTTCTTTCATTCTTAGGTCATCAAACTTTCCTCTTAGGATTTTAGCCTTAGCTCTTAGCACATTGGTGTCTCCTCCATGTACTAGCTTGAGTTTGTCCCACATTTGCTTTGCAGTGGTGCAGGTCTTGACATCTTCAAATTCAGCATCAGATAGTGAAGAATCAAGTTCTATCATCATAGAATTGTGTCCATGTTTCTCTCTCAATTGATCAACTATCAGAGGTCCAATAGTTATAGTATATTCAGTATCCAAGTATTGTCTGACATCATTTCCAATACGTGATAGATGGAGTCTTATCCTAATTTTCCATGATACAAATTTGTCCTTGTTAAACTTAGGCACATCTCTTTTACTCATCTTTTTATCTTTATCTTGAGTCTTTAAACTCTCTTCCAAGAACCAAAGCTATGATACCAATTGTTAGAATAACTCTGAGGGGGGGGGGGTAAATCAGTGGCCTCCAAAATAAATCCAATATTCCAACCACAACTTATATCACAAATATAATATCCTCTAGTTATCTTTCAGTCCTTCAAGATGAATACCTTAAATGACTTTATCATATATTTACTACTTGGTTAGATATATATTTTATCCTTTCTAAGATTTACTGAGTATCAACAATTAAACTTAGTGTTTACCGATCAATATAGTTTTAGTAATGTGTAAAGAAAAACATCAAAGCAATGAACCATATACACATTTGACACATGGATTTTTATCGTGGAAACCTTGTTAGGGGAAAAACCACTTGGGACCGGTAACCCAAAATTTTTCACTCTTCTGAAGTGAGCTCGGTGAAGAGCCAACCCTGTTAAAGGTTACACACATACTGTTAAGTGCAACCTTGTTATAGGATTTAAAACCATTGGTTAGTATTTTGACCTTAGGAATTCACTATGATGTCAACAAGAAAAAGCTTTTGATACTCTTAAGTATCTCAATACATTAAGGACTATTAAATCCAACTCAGTTAAGAGATTTTATGAATCAATGGTTAAAATAAAATAGTAAATGGTATGTTCAATAATACAACTTAATTTTGCAGATATTCAGATCTATCATATGTCCATAAAATACCTCTTTGATCAATATGTGCTCTTCAATTCCTTTTCTCCCATCTTTTTTCTTTCTTCTTGGTGAATGCTCTTGCTTCTGTTGCTCGGTGTCTACATAATTCTTTGGCTCTAATCTTCAGCCAATATGATCAAATCTACATGAAGACTTCTATCTTTACCATAATTATACTCAGCATTCCCTCACTTCATAATAAATTACTTGTCTCTTTATATAGACATTATTTCACTATTTAATCTCCTTATATTTCTTGTCTTCTTCATAGATCACTTCTTGATCTGCAAATCTTGGCATTCTTGCTTTAATCTTTAAAGCTTTGCTTTTGTTTTATTCCGTAGATTTTTCCTTGACAATTGTGAATAAAACTAGCTTTAAATCTTATTCTTATCCTTAGTTCAACTGATCGATGAAAACAATACAATCAATCGGTTAACTCTAAATATAGATCCTACTAGCTAAGTTTTTTTTTCATTTCCTAACTCCAGTAAGTTTTGGTCAAAAACTTTACTTGAGCTCTGTTAATGACTTTAGTTGTGCTTGGGCATCTTCAGTTCTGATCGGTGAAAAGCTTGGTTATCACTCCAATGATCCTTAGTAACACTTTCTTGGGTACCACTTGCTCTCGGGTACTCCTGATCTTGGGTAAAACTATTCTCAAGTACCACTATGTCTCTCTAGTAACATTGTCCATAGGTGTTGTCTGTTTGTTAGGAAACACTGTGAACTACTTAGGGTTCACTATTTTTGGGTAACCCTATCACTCGATGTATACCTTTTACCGATGACAAAAACTTTATCTCTTTAGATCTTCAAGTGTTTTGACAGTATGTGTATGAGAAATAATAACATATTAAGTTGACATAAATGAAAATACAATTCATTAACTAATTTACTGTCTTGCATTTACTTTCTGTAGCTCGGTGATCATCAAATTATCATCTTTAAGCATTCAATCAGCTATAGTTCATCAAAACTTCATTCCCAAGTTACAATGAAAATCCTTTCTTGGAATGTTAGGGGTCTTAATGCCCTTAACAAGAAGCAAGTAGTCAAATGCTGCATTTTCTATACCAAGGCAGATGTATTTTTATTACAGGAAACAAAAATGAACATTAAGTAGATGTCTGAATTCACCAAGGATTTAGCAAATTGGTCTATGGAGGGGATTGAGGCCATAGGTTCCTCTGGTGGCATGACAATAATTTTGAACTCAAGAAATATATCTTTTTCAAAGTTAGTAAGGAGTAACAAATAGATAGGAGGTAAAATAGGCAATTTGAGCTCCAATTTAAGTTTATCAATTTTAAATGTATATGGGAAAAATCTCAGAAGGAAGAAAATGGAAGTTTGGGAGGAGATCAATAGATGTCTTCTAGATTGGTGAGATAAAAATAATATTCTTGGTGGTGATTTCAATGCTATAGAACATCTATCTGAAAAATTGGGGGGGGGGGGGGGGANGTACTTAGAGGGAGTCTTAGACCCAAATTGAATTTAAGGAGTGGCTACAATCAGAGAATCAAATGGAAATTGAACTCAACAATGGGTCATACACTTGGTCCAACCGGATACTTGGGATCAACAACATGTCAAAAAAACTAGATAAATTCTTCTTTAAAGGAGATTTAAATGCCTTTCCCTTTGACTTGAAAGCTTCCATTTCTCCAACTTCTGGATCAGATCATTATCCTATTCAGCTTGACATTTTTGAGGAAAACAACTTCTTTGCCCCTTCAAATTTGAGTATATGTGGCTTAAAAGATAAGGATTTCTCCAAACTGGTTGTAGATTGGTGGTCAGAATGTTGGGTTAAGGGATCAAAGATGTTTTTATTTGTTTCAAAACTCAAACATGTTAAACAAAATCTAATTACTTGGAATAGAAATCATTTTAAAAATATTTTCTCCTCCATAATGGATATTGAGAAAAGGCTCAAGGACTTGAATGAAATTATCATCCATCAGGGTATGAACAGAGATTTGTATTAATTGGAAAAAAATCTTCTTAAAGATCATGAAGATATCTTAGCTAAACAAGAGATATATTGGAGACAAAAATCTAGGGAGACCTGGCTGGAAGTAGGGGATAAAACTACAAAAAAAATTCATAACAGTTCTAAATAGTTCAGAAGTTCCAACAAAATTCACAAAATTACTAATGCTAATTGGGTCATGCTTCAAGAATAGAAGGGGATCCAAGCAGAGATTGTAAAAAATTTCTCAAACTTGCTAAACAACTCTAAGGGCTCACATATTCATGCTCAAAATGCAATGTTGGCTGACATTTCTAAGATTGTAGCTCATGAGGATAACCAAATACTTTTGGCCAAATTATCTAAGGAAGAGATTCTAAAGACTCTTAACCACATGGTGCCTAATGAAGCTCCTAGTCCAGATGGATTTCCCCCTAGCTTCTTTCTGCATTGCTAGCCTATGTTGGGGAAAGATCTCACAATGGCTTTGGAGGTTGCTCATTCTTCAGGTAGATTCTTGACTAAAATTAACAACACTTTCATTGCTCTTATCCCCAAGAAAGAACAAGCCAATAAAATGGATTAATTTAAGATGATTTCTCTTTGTAACACCATTTATAAATTGTTATCTAAAGTATTAGCCAATAGATTAAAAATTTTATTGGGAAATATTATTGGGGATGAAAAAATGGGGTTTTTTCTAGGGAGATAAATCCTAGATGCCATAATCATTGATCAAGAAGAAATCCACTCTATCCAATGCAATAAACATCCAAGCATGATCATTAAACTAGACATCAAAAAATCCTCTGATAAGGTAGATTGGAGATTCCTGGCCAAATGCATGGAAAATTTGGGTTCTCAAAAGCTTGAATCAATTTAATATACTATTATATTTCAACTCCTAAATTATCCATTCTTATCAATGGTTCTCCCCATGGATACTTCAAAGGATCTAATGAGATTAGGAAAGGGGATCCCTTATCTCCCTTATTATTCATCATTATAGCAGAAGCCTTGGGTCACAGACTTATTAGCCAACATAGCCAGGGCATCCTCACCGGTATGGAAATCACCTCGGCTGTTAGGGCAGTCACCCATCAACAATTTACAGCTGACATATTTCTATTTGGAAATGGTTCCTTTGGGGAGGCTTTACAAATTAAAAAAATCTAGATAATTATTCATTATCCTCTGGACAAGTTGGAAATAAAGAAAATTATTTGGTTTTCTCTTTTCATAGCAAAAAGAAAATTTAGCATCAGATTGTAAAAACTTTGGATTTCAATCCTGGTTTCCTTTCGTGCTCCTATTTAGGAATCCCAATTGACAAATCCATAAGAACATCAATAGCATGTAAACCTATTGTTGAAAGAATGGACAGAAGGATGGAATCATGGAAATCCAAATGGTTGTCCTGGGTAGGCAGGATTGTTACAATCAAAGCTACTCTGGCAGAAATCCCCATATATATCATATCTTGCATTGCATTACCAATGGGTGTTATATGGATATTGTGAAAAAATTAGGAAATTCTTTTGGCAAGGTACATATACAAAAAGGAAATTTTCCCTTATAGCATGGGACAAAATTTTCAAACCAGTGGAGGTAGGGGAAAAGGGATCAAAAATCAACTCTTGCAGAATCAGACCCTTGGGGTGAAGCTATATTGGAAAATACTCAAAGAGCCAAACCTTAAATGGGTGAGGATAATTTGAGGAAACTATTTTCACAATTTAAATGAGAGAGAGGTTGTAAGAGTTAGGGAACTTCCTAGGGGATCCAAAATATGGATCTTCATAGCTAGATCAAGGGGTATTATTGAAGACCACATCACTTGCAACATCAAATATGGGAGTAAAGAGATTTTCTGGGAAGACTCATGGGGGGTATTCTGTCATCAACAAACTTATGGGGTCAAACAAAATCAACAAATTATGCTCTAATAATTGGGGGGCCTTGGTCAAAGATTACATTTTACCCTCCCTAATGAGCTTTGTAGATGGTTCATGGCAATGGAAACAATTTGCATAATTTGATTTAGATCCCACAGACATGGAGCAACTTAATTCAATTCTTAAAAAAAAATTCTTTTTTTCTAAAATAGGTAAAGGATAATTAATATGGAATGGCTCCAAATTAGGTGCATATAATGTGAAAGATGGATATAGAATCTTATCAGGTGTCAAAAAAAATACCCATTCTCAATTTCCAAGTCATTTGTGTTGGAATAAGGTATGCCTACCAAAGGAAGGGTTATTTTATTGGGTGGTGTTAGGGTTTTTTCTTGTAGGACCTCTAAAATTTCTTGAATACTTAAATAACTCTATGAATCCCAATGCTTTTGATACTCTGACTCAAGAAAGAGAAAACACTAATTGATGAGGTATTTTCATAACATTGGGATATCTATTATCACCTCCTTTTTTTGAGATCCACTGACTCAGGCAAGTTTTACCTATGATTGATTACTGACATTGACAGTATCTTTAGAGTGGATTTTACATATGTGTTGAATGCTCTATTATTATATGGATATATAAATGACAATGCAAATAACTATTATTATTCTGAGGAAAATCTTGAGAATCCAAATCATTATCTTAATGATGATAGACATCAACATAATAAGAAATTTCATCTTTCTTTCCTTTTACAATTCTTATGAATTTAGGAGGAATAACCTATTTGATTTTCTCTTTGAGAAATCAACAAAATCCAACTGTAATCACTGTGAATACAATTGATTTTAATATATACTCTGAAGGTAATTGATTTTGAATAGTATTAGATATTTTGGAAGATGATGGATTACCAAACAAGTTCCTAGACCAGTGCCTATCCTTGGGCTTATAAAATCAAAAGATATAAATTCACAGAAAATAAAAAAATAAAAGTATTGTAGGATGCCTTACAACCTACATGCAACTTAGGTAAAGATCCTTAAAAATTACCCTGTCACTCCCATAATGTTATATCAAATCCTCAGTTACTGTTGTACTCTTTGAAACTACTCACAAGGTTTAATTCTCCTCTTAGAAGAAACTTGAAAATAATTAGATAGCTACCTTGTAGCCAATATGCTTAACATGATATACAAATTAAACATAAAAGAGTACATTAAATAAGAAAAGAGACAATAACAATATGGAATAAATTTGCATTGTATTTTATTCATAAATTTCTGCTTCAATACATATCAAGGTTATAAGCTCAAAAAAACACAGACTAAAATTTAGAAGTCTGGCTTGCCAATATATTTCATCTCTCTTCAAAATTATTACATTTGATCTATATATAGGTCTTAAACCATCTTGGAATACTTAAAGCAAGGATGCAACAAGCTTCATATAGTTTAAGGAACCTAACCCTAAAAGTACAAAAAAGACAAAAAACAAGAATGTTCAAGCGGTGGGAAGACAAGAATACAGGATGAAATCCGATCTTCTTTTGTCTTCACATGAATTCTAGCACCTTTGTCTGACAATGTCCAAGATAGTATCTTATATTTGTATTGAGACCAAGTGATTCCCATTTTAGCCTAACCTACACTTTTCTTTTATAATTACTAACCTCCCTGTGCTCAATGATCAGGCACCAAGTGGTCCCCTCTACTCCTCATCTAGGACCTCTTCTTCTATCTCAGCAAGCTTCTTTAGTGTGGTTGGGGTCGGATGCTGCAGAGGATGATGGAGGATCCGATCAGATATGGGTGGGGTCACTATATGCTGGCCCATATGTATCATGAGATGCACAAGATTTTCTATAGAGATGTAAAGAGCATGGCAGTAGGGGTCTTTGTATTACAGGTGTGGGCATGGGACCACCAGCTGGTTACCTGACCCATATGTGATGATCTAAGGGAGCCACTAGAGCCCTACATATACAGGTATAGAGGTTTGATTACCCAGCCCGCACTGGGTAAGACGGAGCTATGGCAAGCTTAGCTTGATGATCTGGTTGCAGTGACATGGCAGCCATGGAGATTGACAGAGGACTGAGACGATGCCAGCAACAAACTAGGTTACAAACTTTTTTCATGACCCCTCTTTGGTCATGCTATATCTGTCATTGTGCAGTTTCCTCTTACACGTGTCTGGCAGAAGTTTAGCTAGGCACAAGAGATCTCATAGGAGTACTACTCCTATGCTCATTTTCATGATGAGCTTAGGAAGGGATGGTCAGCCAAGTTGGATACTAGTCAATCCATGATAGACGTACGAGCCCTAGTGTGGACTCGATGGGATTACTTGAGTGCTATTGCAGATGGAGGCATGACTCTAGAGTTCAGGGAGCATTTTGTGACTCACCCCTTCCCGCAATTCATAGATCTAGTTGGTACAGTAGCAGGCACTAGTGCCTCCACCACAGCAGGTATCGTGGCCACCATAACAACAGATACCATAGCAGGTCCCATGACCACACACCATACAGGTGGACATCCCTACACACCAGATGAGGATGGATCCTAGTGCGAGTGGCAGTGGATGGTCAAGCAGGAGTAAGATAGTTGTGCAGCTCAAGGATGTGCGGGAGCAGGCAAAGTAGTATGAGATACCCTAGGAGGACCTGATGCAGGATGACCAGCTAGCACAGGAGCCAGTATAGGGTGTAGGACTTTCTGATTCACCATCATAGGCATTGGATGCCCTATGAAGATCTAGAGAACTAGTACGGTAGCTTATGAGATAAGTAACAGACTTGCAGGTACAAGTTGTCGTGCGAGATGCATGGTTATTGGACAGAGATCAAGAGGTTCAGGAGCTCCAAGGGAAGTTATGAATGGCATAGGAGAAGCTTCAGGTGGAGGGAGGACATCAGACTGCTCGAGCGGCCTATTATTATGTAGCTTATGTAGGAGTAGTGCCAGATGAGGCATTGTAGGTGCTGAGATTTTCCTTGTATGCCAGAGGATTAGAGGGTGCACAGGCACCACCTCCACAAAATATGTGTCCTCCTCCACCTCCTCTAGGTGACAAGGGAGAGGGTCAAAGCTAGATAGGACAGATTTGATAGATGAGATCATATGATGTATCCAATGCGTTGGCAT
>MU226361.1:3982552-3996371 GCA_018584345.1 Thuja plicata | reverse complement strand
ATATATATGAGCTCATCTTTTGGTATCATCTCATGTGTCACATATTTATTATTTATGAGATGTTTCCTATATGCGGAGATGTGTAGATGATTTAGAATGTATGCAAATGAATGAACATGTTGTGAATATATGTAGATGTATGAAATGAACATGTATGTAATGTTTATGAGTTTATGTGATGCACATGTTGATGTAGATGTAAAGTTGTATGTATGTAGATGATTTATGTAAATGCACTTGTAAATGGAAATATGTAAATGCAATGTATATGGTACTAACATCTCATGCAGAGTGTCCAGATGTGTGACAGATGCTAACCAAGATAACATGTGAAGAATTGAGAGCGAGGATCAAATACTTGTGCAGTCGTGATGAAACCAGGACTCTAAAGAACTCCCCAATGTACAAATCTAGGACAATGTAATGACATGAACATCGAATTGTTGCCACAACGCAAGTCTAAATGAAAATGCAATCCTATGCTAGATGTAATCCCTAGGACATGGTTGTGAGACCCATCATAAAATCATCATCATTGAGCATTTTTGGAACATCAGAGTCGATACAATCCTTACTGTGCCACTGCGACCATAAGAATATGAATATGAATTTCATCAGATAAAATGTACGTAATGAATGTAAGTACTAGGGAACAAAATCCAAGATGACCTGAACATTGTTTCTAGTTAATGTTGCAAGAGTACACCAATATTGAGGCATTCAAAGCCAAGATAACCATGAGTGTGATCATGCGTAAACAAACAGAGAAATAATAGTCAAGGTGATAGTACTAACCTCACCATGGCATACAAATAAGCAAGATTGAGGGATGTGTGGCTTTTCCACCTTAGTGCGGGAGCTCTTGTCACATACACCCTATTTATTTGACATTTCCAGATCATCGAGACTACACCAACAAGCAGTAGACAAAGAAAATATCAATGAAATCCATGAGAATAGATAGCAGACAAAGAAAGATTCAATCATAGCTCAGCTAGTTTCAAAGTTTTCGAATATGTATGTGTATAGGGTGTTGAAAAACACTGTTGTTCTTGTGAGTGCATTGTGTGTGATTGTTATTGATAGATGTTTACATTTGAGATATCCAATGTGTGTTGTAAAACACAAATCTGTCCAAAGATAGTGTTGAAAAACACTATTTATGGTGGTGTTGAAAAACACCAGTTTGTGTCAGTAGCGAGTTGTCCTGCATCAGTGACAAGATTACTGACTCAGGTGAAAACCAAAGATGTGATCAAATTGGGGACCCATGCCCCTAGTAGCGATGATGAACTTGACGTATGTTACAAGGACACACTAGATTTGGTTTCCCCCAGGCATATGGTGTTGAATCAGTGTCAAGTTAGTAGGATTCGCAAAGGAACCAGAGTGTCACAAAAGTGACCGAAAGCTATGTACAAACTAAAGAAAAGAATGCCAAGACCGAGTATCGATAGATAGAGTGTTTGAGTACAACTCCAACTATAACTGATGTGAGCAATCTCAATTGTATAGTGATAGTAGGCAAAAACAGTGAGAACCACTTGTGACTAACGCAAGAGAGATTCTCAAGTGAAGAGATAGTAGTACAAGCTAGACATCAGTAGGCAGACATAGTGAGAACCACTGGTGACTGATGTGAGGGAGATCCTCAAGGAGAGAGAGCTGAGTATAAGCTAAGAGATAGTAGGCAAACGTAGTGAGAACCACTGGTGACTGTCACAAAGTAGATAAAAAAAGATAATAGGATAGTGCCCCTATACCAGGAGGGTTGCCTCGAGAGTAGGACCAATTTCAATCCATGTAAGTTGGTGTCTTGATAGGACTAAGAGTATGTAGAAAGAAAATGCAAGCAGGAAAGAAGGGAAGCAGATGTATAAAGCCAAGTGGTGCTATGATAGGTATAGCAATGTGGAATAAGAGGCGCATGTGTACCAGGTTTTTACCTTCTTAGCAAAAATTCTTTTTTTTCTACCATAACGTATGTTTGACAGGTTTTCATCAATGACACTTTTTGTCTGTTTCTCTTTTTTTGTATTTATTAATTTTTAATTTTTTTTGTATTTTTGGAATATATGATTTTTTTGGAGATACATCAAAGTGCCTATCGCTAGGTTTTCACTAATATGATCATTTTTTCAGGACCTTTTCAGATTTTTTAGAATTTTTTTAGGACTTTACTATATACATGAGCATACTGAAGATGTTTCAGCTGTAAAACCATTTTAGATGAAGAGTGTTGATGGGATCCTTGAGTTTCTCTCCTTCAATAGTAGAAATTTGATAGGTGTCAAACCCAAATACTACTATGACAACATATGGACCAAGTTAATTTGGTTCAAATTTTCCTTTCTGGATCCAATGTTGTTGATTCCTAGGGTTCTCCCTCAGAATGAGGTTACCCACTTGGAAATCCCTTTATCGAACCTTCTTGTTATATCTCTTGGACATCCTTTTCTGATGTACTCTAAGGTGATCGAATGCCACTTGTCGATGTTCATCAAGTAGTTCTAGCTCTTGTAGCCGAGATATTCTATTATCATCATCAGTAATGAGGCCTTTTAGAGAGACTCATAGAAAAGGAATCTCAACCTTAATTGGTAACACAACATTTTCTCCATAAACCAAAGCATAGGGCATAGCCCCTATTGGTGTTCTTATACTTGTCCTTTATGCCCAAAGAGATGGATTGATCTGGAGATGCCAATCGCATCCAGATTTGTGCACTGTATGATGCAGGATTTTAGGGATTGTCTTGTTTGATGCTTCCACCTGTCCATTACCCTGAGGATAATAGACGGAAGACCAATACTGAGTAATTTTAAACTTAGAGCATAGCTCTATCACATCCTTGTTTTTGAATTGCCCCCCCATTATCAGTGATTATTACTGAGGGTACACTAGACCTGCAGATGATGTAGTTGAGAATGAACTTAGCTACTGATTTTCCATTGGCAACGGTGAGAGGGACTGCCTCCACCCACTTGGTAAAATAGTCTATAGCTTTGATGATGAACTTATGTCCATTTGAGGATGAGGGATAAACTTGACCCACCAATTCAAAGCCCCATTGTTGAAATGACCATAAATTAATGAAGGGAATAAGCTCCTTAGCTGGAGCATGAATCAGATTTCCATGTAGTTGACATTGTTTGCAGGACTTAGCAAACTGTGTAGCTTCTTTTTCCATATCTAACCAATAGTAACCAGTTCTAATAAGTTTACGAGCTAGTGTTAGGCTATTAGATTGAGACCCATAGATACCTTCAAGCACCTTTGCTAACGCACATTTGGATTCATCGGATTCTAAAGACCTAAGAAGGGTACCGTATAGACCTCTCCTATACAAGTTGTTAGCTATGATGAAAAACTGTGAAGCACTGCGGATTAAGTGACATTTCTCATTCCAAGTGTAAGTGTCTGAAATAATCTAGTCACAAAGGTAGGAATAGATATGATGGTAGTGGGATGAATCATTTCCAATGATAGAATAGATCATCTGGGACTCAGGGGAATCATAGGTTGGGTGGCGTAATGTCTCCACTAGGAATTCATGTCAAAAATCATTTTCTGGCATCTGTAGCATGGAAGCAAGAGTAGCCATGGCATCTTCTGCATTGTTATCTACCCTTGGAACTTGTTGAAATGTGATGTGAACAAAATACTTTCTGAGGTCATCAACCAACCATTTATAAGGCACCAACTTGTAATCTTTTGTTTGATAGATATCATTTACTTGGTTGATAACTAACTGTGAATCTCCAAGGACATTGAGCTCATCCATGCACCACTCAAGGGCAATCTTCATACCATTGATCAAGGCTTCATACTCGGCAATGTTGTTTGTACAAGGAAACAACATCTTATATTCATTTGGTAAAGAGTACCTTTGAGGTGTAATGAATAGTATCCCAGCACCTGGCCCCTATTGGGTAAATGAACCATCAAAGAACATAATCCAGGATCGATGCATGAGAAGTAATATGGACTCATATGGAAATTCAATGTTCAATGGTTGATGATCTACTAGAGGTGCTTCTGCTAATTGATATGCAATTGCTTGCCCCTTAATGGATTTTCTTTCTACATACTCTATAAAATTAACTGAGAAGCATGACCCATTTAGCTCGTCTACCTATGAGGGTAGCTTTACTGAACAAATATTTTAGAGGATCAATCTTAGAAATTAGGCGTGTAGTATGAGCCAGCATGTAGTGTCACAATTTTTTTGAAGCAAATACCACTATGAGGCAATCCTTCTCTATAATAGAATAGTTTGTTTCATATGAGACCAGAGTTTTACTAATGTAGTAGATAGCCCTTTCTTTGTTGTTCTAATCTTCTTGGGCTAATAGGATACCCAATGATGTATTTGTAGTAGAGATGTAAAGTATAAGCGACTTCCCATGAATAGGAGGCATCAATATTGGCAGGTTCGCAAGATATTGCTTGATTTGCATGAACCCCTCATCACATTCTTTGCTCCATTGGTAAGTCACACCTTTTTGTAAAGTCTTGGTGAATGGTTGTGACTTGTCCGCCAGTTGTAAGATGAAGCGCCAGATAGACTGTAACCGACCTTGAAGTCCTCTCATTTGTCTGATGTTCTTTGGTGGAAGAATTTCCATGATAGCTTGAACTTTCACAGGATCCACTTCAATGCCTTTTGCATAGATGATATATCCAAGCAATTTTCTAGATGTTACATTGAATGCACATTTCTTAGGATTGAGACTCAGACTAAACTGTTCCATGCAATCTAGTATAGGACCTAGATCCGCACGGTGTTTCTCTTGTTGCATGCTTTTAGCTAGAGTGTCATCAACATAATCTTCCATTGTTTTATGCACCATGTCATGAAATATGGTGGTGACAGCTCTCTGATATGCAGCACCAGCATTTTTGAGTACAAAGGGCATGACATTCCAATAGAAAGTGCCCTGTGCACATGTGAAAGTAGTTTTCTCTTGGTCCTCTGGTGCGATCTTTATCTAGTTGTAGCCAGAGAAACCATCCATTAGTGAGTACATTTCATATCCTACTGTCATATCTACATTCATATCAATATTGGAAAATGGAAAGTCATCCTTAGGAAATGCCTTATTTAAGTCTCTGAAGTCTGTGCAGACTCAGATAGATTTATCATGTTTTGATACTGGAACAATGTTAGAGATCCATTCTACATAGTCAATTGCTCTGATAAATACTACCTTTAGAATTTTTTCTAATTCATGTTTGACAAGTAGAGCCACATGTGGATGCATTTCCTGGAGCTTCTTCTTGGTAGGCTTGACGCCTGGTGCAATGGACAAATGGTGCATGATTAGATTATGGTCTAATCCTGGCATGTCTAAATATTTCCATGCAAAGTTTATCTTTTTGCTTCAGAAGAATGTAGTGAATTCCTCTCTTTCTGCCTCAGACAATGATTGTGCCAAATAAATGATCTGAGGTTCAGCTTATGTACCCAAGTTGATTGGTTGAGTTGGTTCAATAAGAATAGATGATCGTTCCTGGAAATGACTCAGAAGCGTATCAAGTATCTCATCCTTAGGTGCCTCAGAGAGGTTTTCACTCTTAGATACATCCTTTATTTTGACTATTTTAGGCTATGACATTGCCACAGTGTGGTTTTCACCATCAAAGTGCCTATTTTTCTTCTTTTGATTTTGTGACTAAGATACTTGATATCAGCCTCAGTCATGTTGACACTTTCTTCGCTAGTGGAGGACATTACAGGTTTGACAGTGTGGAGGTAACAGGCATGAGCGTAATCATTATGGAATGTAAGGACTTCATTAGATGGGGAGGGAGAGTTCCAGTCTATAAGATTGGGATGGTGAAGAGAAAGAGAAGTGATGGGTTCAAGTGCATTCATGGTATAATCATCAAAAGCATGGACAAGCAAGTCGAGATCTAGAGTGATCTCATCCAAAGGTGAGGTCAAATTCCTTTGATTCCTAGCGATCATAGTAGACAACATGTTAACATCTATGGAATCAGACTTGTTTGACTTTACACTAGACCCCTCACCTAGTTCAAGAAGGTTTTCATATATGTGCATTGTATCTATATCCCTATCATAGGTGGCATATGAAAAATCATCAAACTCGTACATATGAGAGTTTTTTTCATCATTAGGTGCCATATCAAGAACATGAGTGAAATCAACCCTTTGTCCCTTGGTTTGATGAGTTCTTCCTAGAACCTCTGCTATGGTCAGATGAGAACCTTTTGACCTAGGTACCTCATTAGTGTTTGCAACACCATCTTCTTCTTGTTTAGTGAGAAGTGGTTGTGATTCCTATTCAAAATGCTCATAAAAGTGTGGTGGTATGTACAAATCACCCTGACATCCTGGATCGGTAGTTTGCATTTCTTTCCACTTCTCATAGGTTAATGGAGCAAGTAAAGTGGTGTCATCAGATTCGCTATCAGTCTTGACTGTACTGACATGTGATATAAAGTCATCTGGCTCAAAAAAGAATGTTTCTAGGTCTAGAGGAATGGGACAAGGAAAGCCATCTTCCTCAGGACTGTCTTCAGACTCTTCAGTTTTAGATGTGTCTTCAAGTGTTAGTTGTTGATCTGCTTGAGGTACAAACTTGGTTATCCCTAGTTGAAATGTGAGTTTCTTGAAGCCTATACCTATAGATTCATGTGTTCATCGACCAATAGCTTCAAGTGGTGCAATCAAACCCTTATTATTTGCACCTATGGGACCATTTCCTTTGTAGCCAAAATTTTGCATAATAGTTAGACCCTTGCCATACTATTCAGGTTTTATGTCACAAGGTGTAGTGGTTTATTCAGAGGTGTCTTCTCCTTTATAGATCGAAGCTTTGATAGCCCTATTTTTAGCTTCTTCTAATGGTACCATGGCCTATACAAAGGTACCACCATATTTTTTTTGAGGAGGAATTGTAGAAGGTTTAGTGTGCTCAAAAGGTCTCCCAAAAGAACACAGAGATAAAGGAAGAGATGTAACAGATAGCATGGGTTCAATCTAACATCCTCCCATGTCAGTTTCTTTGAGTGTCAAACTCTTTTCCATTTCCTTTAGTTTAGTCTCAAGGAACCAAGTAGATTCTCTGTTGGTAGGCATAAAGATGTCAGCAGATTTTGTGAGGGTGTTGCAATCATAGTGTGTATTAGTAGGTATAGTCACTTAAGATCCTTGGAATGGGAACTTAATGCACTAATGGTATTTTGAAGGGACAACCCGCATTTCATGGATCCATGTCCTTCCCAGCAGAATATTGTATGCTAAAGGAATGTCAAGCACTTGACAAATAACATCTCATTCAATAGGGCCAACTCTGACTGGAAACACAAATAGCCCCTTAGATTTTCATTCTTCTTCATCATAGGCCTTAATATTAATCTTTTTGTAGGAATCTATGCAATCTTCATCGTAGCCTAACTTAGTAAGGAAGCTAGTAGAGAAAATGTTGAGGCCAGCGTCGTTATCTATGAGAACATGGTGAATGCACTTTAGACTAATCATGAATTCAATGTGCAAGGGGTTATTATGTGGGTGACTCAAAGAATGGTCATCTTCCTCAAAGAAAGACAAGTAATGGGAGGAGGTCAAGTGACCTACCATGGATTGAAACTGGTTGAGATTGAGATCTTTTGGGACATTTTCCTTGGTGAGGGCTTTATCAAGGATCTCCCTGTGAATAAGGGAGATTTTTAGCAGCTTGAAGATGGTGACCTGAGCATTAGTACATTGTAATTAATCTAGAATCTTGTAATTTTGGGACATTTTTCTTGGTGAGGGCTTTATCAAGGATCTCCCTGTGAATAAGGGAGATTTTTAGCAGCTTGAAGATGGTGATCTGAGCATTAGTACATTGTAATTAATCTAGAATCTTGTAATTGGCAGCATTAGATGAGGAACCCAATTTTAGATTCTTATTGGCAGAGCCAATAGTAGCTTTGTCTGCAGGTTGTGTTGGTGTAGACGTAGAAAGCTCAGGGCCTTTGATGATGATCTTAGCATGAGATTGAGTAACAATGTTTGCACTAACCTAAGACTGTTCTTGTATAGAGGACTAAGGCACAAAACCTCACAAGATGAAAGGAGTTTTGGGCTTGGGATTATCTTCCATTCCCTTAAGAATGATGATGTTATAGTATTTAGTATCAATAGGCTCAACCATATTAATGACATTGTCGTTATTGGTGTATGTATAGTTGACCTTGGCATCAGTATTTTTGCCTTTAGATGATTAACCTTTTCCATGAGGAGGAAATGGGTCTTTGAAAGCTTGGTGATCTAAATTATTGTTGTGGCTTCCCATAGCAATAACCTCACTATCGATGAGATCTTGGATTTTGTGCCACAATTTAAGACAAGTAGCCATTTTATGACCTTTGTTTTGGTGAAAATCACAATAGGAAGATTCATTCCATCAAGAGGGTCTTGGTTGCAGATCATAAGGTCATGAATTATCCATTGGAGTGAGTAAATGGTTGTCCAAGAGAGTCTTGTAAACCTCATCAAGAGGTTCTCCTAAAGGAGTGAACTCATGCTTGGGTCTAGGAGCCCAAGGTTTAGATCTGGAAAAATGTGAAGTACTTAGTTTGGATTCTGCCTCAGCCTATTCAGTGAATTTGGCTTCTTGCATCATGGTAGTGAGATTAAAAGAAGCCTTTGAAGGCTTGGGAGTCACATTGTCTACAACTCCATCATTCACAACATTTTGGTTCTTGTTGGGAAATTTGGGTTTACCTTTGCTTGAGGAGGAAGACCTTTGTTTATTTTCCTTGTGTAAGGCCAATTCTCCCTTCTTGATCATAAATGTCTCAATTCTCACAGCTTGCTTAATCATGTCATCAAAGGTTAAAGGACCTTACAGCTGTACTTGATACCCAAAGTTGGGAAGAATATTGTCTAGAAATATGTCCAACTTTTTGAATTCGGGTATTTTGCGATAATATCATGTATAAAGTTGTCTCCATCTCTAGAGAAATGTCAAGAAGGATTCCCCATGATTTTGTTTCAAGTTGCAAAGATCTCAGATACGAACCAGATGTTGTGAGAATAGTGTTGTAGAAATAAATTGGCAATTTCATCAAAAGTTTTGATGCCATTTGGTAGTCTAGAGAACCACTCCATAGCTGACCCTCCCAAAATACATGGGAAGAGATGCATGAGGTAGGTTGGATCATGTATGAACTCCATAGAGAGAGCACCAAACTCTCTCAAATTATCCTGGGGATCAGAGGTACCCAAGTATTTATCGTACTTGGGAAGTTCAACTCCTTTGGGAAAAGGAGGCATGCATAGACTCTTATCAAATGGGAATGGAAAAATTCTTTCCAATGTGAACTGAGTGGTAGGTTTGTCTTTTTCCTTCATGAGTTGAAGGAGTTTCTCTTACATGCCTTGCATTTGCTTTTGCAAGCGAGAGTTTTTAGTTTCTTCCTCTTTCTCAACAAGTGTCTCTACCTTGTAATTAGACGGTAGTTTGGCTCCTTGGTTGGCCAATTCGAGAAGGTATTTCTCCTTCTCTTCTTTCATTAGGACTTCCATAATTCTCATGAATTTTTTATTATTGTGAATATCTAAGATATCCCCTTGGGTTATTTATTTCTCTTCATCAGGAGGAGGGTCTTGAAAAGAGAATTTACCCCTAGTTTTAGAGAGATCATCTCTGTTATGTTCACCTGATTGGTCATGATCTGCCATCTTGCTAGAATGCAAGTGTTCAATGTGTAAAGATTCAGTATGAGAAGGTTGAGTGTATTCAGAATTTGGGTCCTCTTGGATCAAAGGGTTTCGAACCTGACTAAAATCCACTGGAAATAACCATTTGACATAAGGTTGAAGTACCAGAGAGGGAGATTGAGATGATTCCACACTAGATGTAGTCAGAAATGGTGTGGAAAACATAGATTCCTCTTGATTGATTGAAGGGAATATTTTTCCACTTGGAGTTATAACAGTCATAGACAAATATTGTACAAGGGATGTGAACTAGGACCACACTTAAAACTGTCTCAAAGTAAAATGCACAGAACGTGCCAAGAGGTGAAGTATCCTTGGTGAAAACCATCACAAATGAGGATAGAAAAATCGAGAGATGACTATTGCGACAAAAGGCATGATGACACAGAAGAAATAGACCAAAAGATATGAGACGAGACCAGTTTAAGAAAGAATCACATAATTCTCAACCCAAGAAACCAAGTTGCAGACTGTGTGAAGATAGAAGGCAGATAAAAAGACCTAGAACAGAGATCAGATTTAGCAGAGGTATGCTAGAAAGATGGTAAATTGCTCACTATTTTGACAAAATGCTTCAGAATCACGTGAAGAAGTACGTTCTCGTGCAAAGATTCTCACAGGCTCACATGAAACTATGTAGTCCCGCATGAAATATGATGATAGACTTGTAAAAAAGTGATCGACTGGTGAACAAAATAATAGCAAGATTGAAAAATGTCACGCGACGATTGCAAGTGTGTCATGTGAAGTTTCTCCGATAATGATGCGAAGATGGTAGAATGTCGCGCGAGATTTGGCAGTTTTCACAAATGACCATCTATAGAATCAGACAGTTAAGACCAGATTGCATTTTCTGAGACAAGATCATGTTGTTTCCTGATAGAGAGTTTGAGTTACAAATTGTTTTGGACATGTTCAAGTTTGATAGTTTGTCTGATTTGATGCTTGTTTTGATTGTTTAAATGATACACCCACGCAAAACACATTAAACAAAATGTTTATAGTACCAGCATAGACACATCACAATCCTAGGATAGCTAGGGAAGTATCTATTGAATCCACACTTGAACTAAAGTTCACCTATGCCTACTCATAGTAGACAACTTAGAAGCTTGGAGGCATAGACTCCTCCTTACATGTGCACTCACTTCTCAGGCACACCAAGCTTTGAACCCCAAAGGAATTGTTTCCCAAAGGGCTATTGTCTCTACTAAGAGCCGTAAAAGTGTGGGGTGTCTTAGTCAGTCTCTAACCTTCCATGCCAAAAGATAGAGGTTTTTTTGGATACTATAACAATATTTTGTAGTAAGGACATCCATTCAGGTGGTTGTGATCAAGTCATGGGCTCTCCCAATCCTTTCAAAGAAAGGCTTTCACCTTAATGATGTCAGGAATTTAACGCACCACTAGGGTATTGGAGGAGATTTTGGTTACCACAAATAATTCACACCTATCCAATATGAGATTAATCACAATGACATTTTTTATATACCGGTTCGGAAGGGCTTGCTTTAGCCTATAAAAGGTTGGGAATCCACTCTCACTGGCTCTGCTAAAGCTCTTGGGAGGTAGCCACACTAGAAGAATCATATGAATTTCTATTACACCCAAGATCCATAAAGATGAGGGGAGAGGATATGTTCATATAGTTCTGGGAATTACAAACTAGAAAACACTTCAATCATGCAAGACAATGATTCATTTTAAGCACCAACCGAAGTGTGTTCTAACTACTAAAAAAAATAGACATGAGAGTTTTGTGAAATCACAGATGTCTTCGACAAGCGTCTTGCAGTAAATACGTTAGTATTTTGTAATTTCTTTCTTCATCTTAGCATCCTACAAACCACCCTTAAGCTGTTTCAAAGATAAAAACTAGAAAAACACAGGGTGATACCACAATAGTGGGTTACACTTTTTTGCCTAAATGGACATTGAAGTCTACATTTTGAGAAAAACTTTCACATTCAGATGCATATTGTCGTTAAACTGTTTGAAACCGAAAGATGAAGTAAACTAGAGTCTTTTAGTATTTTTTGTCTAGATTCTAAATTTATTTATTTTATTTATTTTTAAATTGAATTTAATGGGTTATTTTTTCTCCCACTAAAACTGCTATGTTGCTGAAAATGTCATTTTCAAAAAGGTACACTGACTTCGTACAACATAACTTTTTTTCTAAAATAGATATCAATGCGCTTCTTTTGAATTTGGTTTTGTAACATCCATACGGAGGGCATGCAATTGTTTTACGACATTATCATGATTATTGCATATTGTATGAATGTTTGAAGTAGATTCAACCATAATTTTGACATACCTTGACTGCATAGCTAATAACTTGTTGTGAATTTATCAAAATTTAAAAAAAAAAATTGATAGAAAGAAGACTCGAAACCAGAGGGCACTGTTATTTTTCAAAAAAAAATTCTCTTTTCTACTATTTTTCATTGAACGTCAAAATTGGTGGTTTATATTCTATAAAAAACCTACATTCGATGCACGCCAATAAACATAGACCTAATTAATTCAAAAATTGTCAAATATATATTCGTTAGAAAGCTCATTTAGAGTACTTGTACGATGCAAAATGACACCTCCCTATTCTTCCATTTGAGCCTCGCGCTTGAGCCCTGAAACCATGAAAAGTGCAGATTTTTGTTAGCCTTTGGAAATGGCCTCTATTCAGAGGCTTTTGATAGAAAGTACATTCGATCAAAACTAATTAGTTTTGATAGAAAGTACTTTCTATCAAAAGTACTTTCTTAGTTTAATGTCGGCATGGGTTGAAACCCACCAAAATCTTCACTGGTTAGTTTCGATCGAAACTAGCTTAGTTTTGATAGAAACTAAGTTTCGATCAAAACTAGGCAAAAGAGGTAATTTCGATCGAAAATAAGAATGTTTTGATCGAAATAAATGGATACTTTATATCGAAAGTAACCGACTAAATTTCCCACCTTGCAGATTTTGTGAAGAATTTCTTCCTCTGAAAAAGTGTAACCCACTATTATGGTATCACCCCACAATCAATAGCAAACATAAACCATTAGTGGTCAGAAATCAGTAGAAACAAAGACATCAAAATTAAATTTTAAAGACCACTCGAATCAAATGTTGCGTGAAGAATTATTATAATATACATGAATAATCCCAGATACATGCATGAAGAAATGCATATACTTGCAAAATGTCATGCGGTTATACGAGAAATTTTGCATGAACTTTCATCATGGAGCCATATAGACGAAAACTAGAATTGATCAAAAAAGTGTAGAACGAGGCCAGAAAGTAAATTTTTGAGCCCCACGGTGGGCGCTAGAAATGTGTGTTAAATATGGCCTTGTTATTCAACCATACACTTCAACATAGTCCTTGTTCATCAACCACATACAGAAGTGAATATGAGTTATTCATCCTGCATGCCTGTATGATTCGACCTGTTGCCTTCTATCTAGATGGAGTTTCAAAATAGCTCTCAGAACGAGAGTTTCACAACCATAGACCAATCTAAGAATGAAGGATTTTTCTTCATGAATGCAATGCAAATGCAAGATTAATCTAGAAATTGAAAGATGCAAGATTAATCTAAGACATGATTTCAATGCAATTATTCTAATATATTGAAATTATTCTATTGCAAATGAAATCTTTTAACTATAAATGAGGTGATAAAATGTAGCAGCAATTCAGTATTCTAACAATGCATAAAAAGACTGGGGCTTTGAATGAGAAATGGGAGCTCTTTTATAGATTGAGAGCCTGCTCAGAATAGAAAGTTCTCTTTTTGAAATAAAACAGATAGAAAAGCAAGTTCAAATTAGCAAGCTTTCTTTAAAAGAAAATAATAAATTGTTTTCCCTTTGCTTTAACTATTTTCTTTTTTATTTTAATTGTTTTTTTTCTCTTTAAAGCACAGTTAATTCAAAGTTTCCATTTCTGAATAGGAGAGAATTTTTTTGAGAGAATATTTAATTAAATAAATAGAATATGACCTCATAAATATGTTTTTCTCAATTATCTGAATAATTAAATTCAATTATTGAAATGAGGATATTTATTTAATAATTAAATATTATTTAA
>MU226361.1:3960256-3982438 GCA_018584345.1 Thuja plicata | reverse complement strand
AATTGAGAGTTGGATGATCCTACTAATAGAAAAGATAAGGAACCGCAAGGCCAGATTTGATTGGGCCACCATCCTGAGTGATAAGCTGGATGAGAAACTAACTAATGTAAAACACAATCCCAATTTTTACATGAATTCATACATTGTGTAGCTACTGGCCACCCAAGAAGACTATCAAGGGCTTACAAAATGGGGAGCCTTCGGTGAGATAAATGCATGGCCCTTCACTATCTATCCACAATTGATAAGAAGATCTGCCATGCTAAAAAAAAACCCAGATTACAAAATAGTTAATGATGCATTCATCTTTGGAGTCATTAGGTCCATAGAAGGTGACTACGCAAAGAGGTTATCAAAGGAATTTATTGCCAGAATAAGGACCATAGGGGCATATTACATACAATTCAGAATCTTTACATACATTAGAGTGTTGGGATCTACCTTGAGCCCCAAAAAACTACCCAGGTGCCCATCTGATTGGGTAATCATTCTGGAAATGGCTAGGCAGATCACAGATGCATATGAACATATTAAGCATAAGAAGAAGCATTTCTGGGATTTCCCCATTTCCATAGGCCCCTACACTTTCCAAGATATGAATATTTGCAAGTCATTGGCCTTTGAGTGGGACGAGTGCCCACTCCAAACATATGCACAAATCTGGGCTAGATTTGACCCCATAGGTACATAGAACCATATCATTGGAAAATTCTACATCCATGAGCCACATGTTGAATATCACTATATGAAATGTGTGGATGACTATGAGGTGAGAATCAGGGATTATTGTAGGATGTCCCTCACATTAGCACAAGCAGCCTTAGAGGTCAATATTCCCCCCAAGGTTTGGGATAAAGATTCAGATAATGTGTTGGAGCCTCTCTATAATATTGATAAAATATACAATAGGTCTATCTTGAATCCAGAGATAGACAAAGAATAAAATGACAGCATTGACCTCAAAGCAAGGCATGTGGCCAGAGCGACTATGGCATGGATCAACAAGCCTTATCAAATGGATCCTATTCCCATGAAAAAATAAATGGATCCACCCAAGAAGGTGGAAAAGAAACATGGAGAGAGGCCCATAGTGCCTCAGTTTAAGAAGGCCCCACTCCAAAAATTGGGAATAGTATATGGGCATGAACGTGCATTGGAATATGGTTCCAACCCCTGGCACAATACTTCAAAGACAAGGATGAAAGGGAAAATAGATCATCCTATTGAACCATCATAGGCCACCCAAGGAGAAGGCCCTTCCACCTCTAACCCATCTCCTACTACCACTAGAGAAGGGAATAAGATTTACAAGAGAAGGAGAGCTATTGCCTCTCCCCGATTAGAGACTCTGCCAGATGAAGCGGAGCTAGATGATGTACCCTTAGTCAAAAGGACCAAATCTTAGGTAGCCTCTCTAAGGAAAAAGGAAACCAAAAAGAAATAGACAAAGGCTCAAAAGGAGTAGGAAAATCCTTTGGATGCTCTTGGCTCAAATGAATTCCTCATGTAAGATTTTGAGGGCCTAGAGGGTTTTTTAGATGCACAACAAGATACACCTAACTTCACGATAGGAATTAATATAGAAGCACAATAACCCATCAATCCTTGGGTTATCTTTACTCCACCTCTATCTTAATTCAAAGACCCCACACTAAACATGCCTCTCACATGAGTGGATTCTAGCACCAATCAAAGGGAAGAAACTCAAGATGCTAGCACTAACCAAAACATAGAATGCGACAAGACTACGGGAGAGAGCACAACACCAACTCCACCACCTCCCATTCTTACTCCACCACCCTCTCTCCCAAGTCCCATTCTAACTCCACCACCCTCTCTCCCAACTCCCACACCAACTCTACCACCTTCCATTTCCACTCCCCCATCTATAGTATAAACACCAACTCCACCACCATCTATTCCTCTACCTCCCTCTATCCCGAATCCCCAAGTTTTAGTAAGTATAAAATTCACACCTCCCCTCAAGACCACACTAGAAGCTATGACCAGTCTTAATATAGAGATATCAATCAATTCCTCCAGGGATGAAGGCAAAGATAAAGATGAATAGTATGCCACAAGGGAAGAAGACAAGGGAGAGGAAGAAGGATATGAAGGAGAAGTGGACAAGGAAGAGAGGAGAGAAGAGGGTGAACATGAAGAAGAGTCATACAAAGAGGAGAGGGTGACCCCTATTCCATAAAGATTTGCTTCAGTCCTTCACATCGCCCCGTATGAGCCAGTTACCGCCTTTAGTAAACCCACTTGGTTCACTAAATAGATTCATCACAGAAAGAGGACTTACACGGATGAAGAGGATGAAGAAGACACAAATATTTTATTCTTAGGGAAAGCCTTCCATCAAATGGAGACTGATATAATAGCAAGAACCACGTCATATGTTATTCAAGACACCAAGGGTCGCTAGAAGGCATAGGTGGAAGTTCCTTCTACTAGCACATCTCAAGCGTAGATAACCCTATAAGATTATAAATTTGAAGAGGTGGATCTGGGAGAACAAAGAAGAGAAGGAAGTAAGACTCTGGCAGCTTTAGAGTTCAAACATGCTCTAGGTTTCATGAGAAAAGAAGAAGAAACCATCAAGTTCCTAATAGAATAGAATGAGGCTCTGAAGGAATTCATCCATAAAATGGTGGGTCCCATTGACCCAAATTTTCCAAAGGCCTCATTACAAGTCATACTAGAGAAGAAAGATACTCCAGACTTTCCAGTAGGTGTAACCCATTCTTTAATTTAGGCAAGTGCTGATTGGAAGAATGATTTTGAACAATGGGGGGAGACGGTGATTAGGGATATCTTCCAGCCATTAAGGGTTATACCTAAGGAAGCCACCAATTTGGTGGATCTTATGGAAGGATATGGAGGGTTAGACTCTAAATTGGCTCAATGGCAATCAGCTCTGCAGGATCTCAAGATAATTAGGAAACAACGCTTCCAAATTTTGGTCAAGATATATGAAGGTGAAGAGACAGACAACTTTAGTACTTGGACCAAAAGTATAGAAAAATTCACAAAGGTCCATGAGAAATGTTTGGAGAAGGTGCATCAAAAGCACAAGGAAATTATGGAATGGGTGGAAGAAATAGAGAAATTTTTCACAGGTATTGACTTAGAGTTATACGGAGATGAGGATAGGAAACTTCTATGCCTGAACAAATAAGTGATACAATAATTCAAAGGTCATCTGGAAGGAGTTAGAACCAAAGAGGGCCTACACAAACTATTCTATTCCAAGGAAGATAAGAAAACGATGTCTGAACATGAAGAAGAGATCAAGTTCTTCGCTTCTGAATTGACCATTTTTAGGGAGAAGCAAGAATGACGCATTGCTAATTTGAAAAGACAAGAAGTAAACTATGAGGAAGTATAGGAAATATTATAGAGACTACAAGATTCTCATCCAAAAGTGTTCCCAAACTGATTGTTTAGTCCAGACTTGGCCATTTTTTGATAGGCGAATTCTTCCATACTTTGCCATTTTCCAAATGCTAGTTTTTTGGCCTTTCAGCCTCTAAAAGTCCTAAATTTTAGGGTTCCCAAATTTTGGTACCATACTTAGTCAAATTTGCACTTGGAAAGTTTTGAGGCAAAGGTCAGGGTCCAAATTCTGGGTCATCTCAGCGTGATCACTTTTTTGCAAGAAAATAGAACTTCAAATCACATGGTTGTACAACTAGAGTTTTTTTTACAATGATTTAAGGCTTTCTATTAGTTCCCACCTCGAAGAGAATCCCAAATGAAGATTCTAAGGGAGAACTCACAAATCAAGAAGAAGACTCCACTTACAAACAAGGGAACTCCATCTCATCTCTTTCTTCTTTTCTTAATGTGTTTGACCCTATTTTCATGGGCAAGCTGATTGTAAACGGATTAAGATTCCATGCAAGTAGTTCAGTATCAGTTTAGCAGTAGCTTTCTTTAGCAATATTTAGTTTTAGTATATTTTCATTATTTTTTAGAGTCTCTAATGCCCTAGTTTTGGGGTTCAGAGTTTGTAGATCAAAACTCTATATATTGTAAGAAAAACAATGTAATAGAGTCAGATTCTTGATGCAATAAAGATCTAAAATTGGTGCTTCATTCCTGGTGTGAGATTTTTTTTCTATCTATGTGAAATTAATGAATGTGTGTTTTCTTATTCATTCCTTTCCAAGATCCAATTGTGTTTATTATTTCTCAAATTTACGAATCTTTAAATTGGAGTTTGTTGTTATTCATCTACCTTGTTGTGAAGAATGTATGGGAAAGGTCATCTTTTGGGTTCAACGATAAATCTGTCTCGTTTGTGTGCACATCTAGGTGACTTCATGATTTGATAGATTTTGAAAATCTTGCACGAGTAAACACATTTTCTCTCCAAATTATTGCATCCATTTGGTATATAATTGCAACGTGGTCTGATTTATATCTAGTGGATTTCTCCAAATCTCTCTGTCATTCAAATTCGCAAGGAAGGATTAACAATGGTTTATGTCCATTAGGATTTCATTTTCAGAAATTTACTTTATTTTTGTTACCCAACTCTTTTAATTTTCTATCATAAATCATAAGTAATTGGAATCGTCTTTAGTTTAAGCATAATTTTTCATCGTTAGTAAACTACAATCTTTGATAAATCAGAAAATACAAAAAAAGTACTAAAGTTGTTTTGCAGTTTGACGTCTTGAAAGTACTAGCAAAGGCCTCCTTGTGAACATTCACATTTATCTTCAACTGAGTTACCAAGGAGGTTGTACCATGACCACAAAGAACCTTGGGAATAAATTTCATTATTCTTTCAAAAGAGGAAATCGAATCTCGAGATCCTAGCAATGGACTTGTGTAAAAACAATGCTCAAAAAGAACATTTGTAAACATGAATGTATCATAAACAGTAAATAACCATTGACATAGAACGTAAACAAAACATCAGCACTTATCTCATATCATGATCAAAATGTATAAATGATTAATAAATATAAAATTATTTAAAAATAGAAAATATGCAAACCATGTAGTCCTTCCTTATTATTCTCCTTCTCTATGCAATGTGGGCTCTCATAATGAGTGCTCAAGGTGTGCCAACATAAGAATTCAAAGAAATTTTAGTTTCATGTATTTCTCATGAATGTGGTTAACAAATTAAGAGAATTAGCTCTCTATTTATAAGAATTTTGGGGTTCCAATTAGGATTCCATGATGGGTGGGACTGATTATCTATGATTGAAGAGAAAGCTTAGATTGATTGAGAGTTCAACTCACTTGATTGCCTAGTCAACATGATAGATAGATCTGTTAACTAAATAGATTGCAGAGTAAAGTGATTTTATTTAAGAGTTGATTGGATAGATTGGTTAGTCAATTGTATTGATTAATCGATCAGAAGACTAATTAGATGGATTAGAAAACTAAATTGATTAATTAGATAACTTATTTGATTGATAAGCCAAAGAAGAGTGATTGGGAAGTTAACTGGAGCTTACTATTAGTCAGAAGTAAGAAAAAATACAATTAAATAAATAAAATAATTTATTTACTTGCACATGGGGGAATAAAAATAAATAATTTAATCTTATTTATTTATGAGAGGAAAATTAGTTTAATTAAATAAATATCATTTATTTAATTATAAGTGGAGATTTAATTTATGTAATTTTAATATGTGTGTAATAATCACAAAGAGGAATATTAATTAAATAATGTAATTATTTAATTAATTGAAGTGTTATAGAGAATACTTAAATAATGTTAATTATTTAATTACTTTATAGAGGAAAAATTAGTTTTAATTAAATATATACCATTTATTTAAATTTGAGTGGATATTTGATTTACTAAATATAATTATTGCATGTGTGTGATAATAACAAAAATGGGAATATTAGTTAAATAATGTGTTTATTTAATTAATTAAATGACAGAGAATAATTAAACAATGTTAATTATTTAATTACTTTATAGAAGAATATTTCATAAATAATGATTTAAATGTTTAATAATTAAGTAACTAATTAAAATCACTTAATTATGAATTTTAAAGAGAAATCATTAATTTGAATTAGGATATAGTAGAAGGATGCTAATTAATTAAATAATAAAGATTATTTGAAGAGGAGTGTTAGTAATGTCATTACGTCAGAGCAAAAGGCCATTTTTAAGTGTCTACATTTTTATCCTCTTTGATACAATTATTTTTAGGAATTATTTGAAACAATATTTGAAAAAAACAATCCCCCAATATGCCCCTATAAAAAAAGCTTCAGTAATTAGGTATTAGATGCCCATCAAGAAATTGTTTGTGCAACAAAATTATGAATGATGTCTCCAAAGAAGTTTTAGATGAAATGATGCAAGAAAATAATAATTAGTAAGAAGTGAAGAATATTGGTAGGTTATGATGGTTGTTCGATCAACATTGGTTATAGAGATTGTTGATAAGAAGCATGTCTGGTTTCAAGAAGGACCCATCTTGTATAAGACTAGTGACAATGTCTGGTTTCAGGGAATACATACCCTGTATAAGACAAGTGATAACATTTGGTTTTAGGAAAGATACATTTTGTATAAGAAAAATGATGATGTCTAGTTTGCAGGAAAGACATATCTTGTATAAGATAAATGAGGATGTCTGGTTTCAGGAAAGACATATCCTGTATAAGATAAATGATTATTGACTAATTGATAGAATGTTAGAACTGATTGATAGAATGTTAGGAATGATAAAATAGATAGGAGATGAGATAAAATGAGGATGGATCTTTATTGAAACCTTAAATTCTATTAACTGCATTTTAATTCTAACTTTCTTGAGCAATTTATTTCATCATTGAGCCACTTTAATATAGAAAAATTAGATACCATCCTACCAAGATATGAATGATCTAGGTATGATTATCCTCTTGCATTTTAACAGGCACTTTGAACAGACAAGGAATGTGGGTCAATCTATCTAGGTCGAGCATTAAGAGTCAATGTATGGGCAACATATCACAACTGAATCATATATTACAATATGTTTTGCAATTAGATGTTGTATGTGGGTGTGAAGGATCTTATTACATACACTGAAAACACTCTTTTAAAATTTTGTGGCAAGCATCCCACAAACAAAAGACAAATAAAAATAAGTCATGAGTCATCCCGATATCTCTAATCGCTTGTAGAATCATGTAGATGCATAGGAACACAAATTTGCAAAAATCAAGACATAATAAGACCAACTTGACTCAACAAGTAAACAACCATACTGATTAAGTGTTTGTATTTTTATAGTAGTTTGGACAATGAAATTGATGATTGATGATGTCTGATTTCAAGAATGAGGCACCCCGTATAAGATTGACTTTTCTAGTTTGAAGTGTTCCCTCTCTTTTCTAAGACAAAATGAATTTCTACAAAAGACTTTGATATGTGACTTGATTGATAGATAAGACAGTTTGGTCAGTCTAGATGAGGACATGTTGATTAGTTGACAGTTTTGACTTGATTCCGTTGAAGCTCAGACTTGTTTTATAACATCATTTAATGACTATTTTGAAATGTGAAAGAATTGGTTTATGTACAAAGGAGTTTTATTGCAGAATTTTCTTGGTTTTTTTCTTTTTATTTTGTTTGTCTTTGATAATTTTTTGTTCAGGACTTTTTGTAAATGTTTTTGGTGTTTTCTTAGGACATTTTTTGATGTTTTTGATCTTTTTGAAAGTCTTTTTTAAATTTTTAGATTTTTTCATGACATTTTCTGATTTGTTTTTTTTTGGGTATTTTTTCCAGACTTTTTAAATCATTGAATGAGGTGAAAGGCATATTGGAAAGTTGACTCCCAGGGAGTATATGGCTTATTTTTTGTTGTCATTATGGCAACAAAGCCATATGGAGTTTTGACAGCAAACTTAGCAATGAAAATTGACTAAGTACAGAAGACAATAACAGAACAGAGATACACAGATGATCTGAGCACCAGCGCATGTGTGTACGGGTGATTCAGACTAAGTGCCTTCAGACATAAGTTCTATGATATTTTTTTATGCTTACCCTATACACGCATAGTATGGAATATCAATACGGACAAGTTACAGGAAGAACAAGTACACTAGCAGTTCAGAATATAGAGTATGGAGCAGACTTCAGGTTTTTTATTAGCGTGTAAACTTTTGTTATGTAAAGGCTAAGCACCTATTGTAATAAGTTTGTAACCATGTATTAAACCTTATTGTAAACACATTTAAGATAATTTGTTTGGAAGTGATGTGTATGTTGTTTTTGGCCCGACTAAGGTCTTGTTTATAGTTGTGTCTATTTAGGCATATATATATATATATAATGAAAATATATATTTGAGGTGTCAAAGAATAAGTAGAGAAGAGCAATGTAAAGATGGTAGCATGAGATAGAGCCCCTAAAGAAGATAAGAGTATAAGTGCATAATTGGAACTGATCAGACATCGGTGTCATATACAGCAGTTCACTTTTGGATATAGTGCATATCTATTCGCAGGAGGTTGTAGCCTTCTTTCTCATTGAGCAGTGAGCTCTTGGACAGTGAGTCCTCACCCCTAATAGCTTTTTTTGTAAAAGACTCCTAATAGGGTCAGGCCTTTAACCAGGTCATTGTACTTGCATTGTAAATAATGCTCCTAACAGGGCAAAGGAACTTTAACAGGTTCATTATACTAGTGCAATATTTGTGGGTACTAATTCCCACCAGGGTTTTCCTCTAATCAAGGTTTCCCCGTAATCATATTATGTGTTATGTGATCTTATGTTAAGCTTCAAGTGATATATAATTGATTTATGTTTAAAGTGCTAAAATTGAATAATTAAGCTAAACACTGATTCACCCCCCCCTTCTCAGTGTTTCCAACAATTGGTATCAGAGCTCTGGTCCTTTGAGAGAAAAGTTTAACCACTTGAGGAGATCATGGATTTAGCAGAATTCAAACATCTGAAAAAGAATCTTGAAGCAGTCCTTGAAGATATAGACAGATCTGAGAAAGAAAATGAGGAACTTAAACTAAAAGTTGATGGCTCATAAATTCTTATCAAAAAGTTAAGAAAAGATTTGAAATATTGCTCTACGAATGATTTGGGGGAAATGGTCAAGAAACTGAATGAAGAAAACTTATCTTTAAAGGATAAGATAGAAGAATTAAATGATCAATTAACTAATAACCTAATAGACATTGAAGAGAAGAACAAAGAAAATAAACTGTTAGATGAAGAACGCATGCAAGCCAATATGAAAATCTTGGAATTAGAAAACATCAAGAATAAGATTGAATCTGAATTATCAAGAGCAAAAGACAAGATTGAGAAACTACACACAAGTTTTGATTTAATTTAATCAAAGCTTTATGCACAGAAACAAAAAGGTGATACCATTGGTATGGGATATAGTCTAGCTCAAATTGAGATAAACTCATTACAAGAAAGAAAGAAAGCTCAAATAGAATCTTCAGAAGAAAAGAAAAGTGAGAATCATCAAGAGACCAAAGTAGAACCATCAAAAGATAATCACAAGGTAGTCAACCTTACTTTCTATGCCTGTAACAATCATGGACACTTGGCAAGAGATTGTAAGAATGTAAGACCCTTCAATGGTTATTGTTACTCCTACAATAATTTTTCTCATAGGACTATTCATTGCAGAACAAATCAAAGAAATCAGCCACAACTAAACCAAAGGAATCAAACTCAATTCAATTAGAGAAATCAACCTCAAAGAAACTTGCATAACATTACATGTCAGATATGTAATTACAATGGACACACAACCAAGTAATGCAGCATGGTTAATAACAACATCAGACCTCCTATGATTTGTCACTCATGTGGAAAATCTGGACACATCTCAAGGTCTTGCAGATCAAGAAAAAAAGGATAAGAGAATCCTAAGAAGTCCTTGTTTGAAGAATCAGGAGAAGTTAAGTTTGTGGAAGCTAAAGCCAACTCAGATAAAATATGGGTCAAAGTAAAGAAGGATAATGAAGAGAACAAGGTAGTAGATGCATCCTTAGTGGATGCACCTTCTACTTCTGGATAGTTGACCCTCATGGTCTTAGGGGTAGCTATTCTAGCTCTGAACCCCTGCGTGGCTAGTATACTCACCTCTGAGTATGCACCTATGGATTCATGCATGTGATCATGAATTAAGGTTGTATGCATTCATGCATTGCCTTTACTTCATTCAGAACAAAGTTTGAAATTCTCTCTATAAACCACTTTACGAAAATGAGCATTAAATGTAATTAATCTTTATATAAATTGGCAAAATATCTTTAAAACCTCACTTTGCATTCAAGATTGAAGAATTCAGAGAGTAGATAAGCATTGAGCATCAAAGCACTATAGCTCAAAGGATTATTTGGTTTGTGAACAGATTAACGATTGGAACGGAACCCTAGCAGTCATGTCATTTCAGAATCATCGTGAAAACCTACTTAACCAAGTTGCAAGTAATTATGGCAACCCCTTTTGTATTTGACATTGCTGAAAGGAATAGATTTGTCTTTAAGAATCATCCATTCAAGTCTATACTAGATGATGTCGAAGGAGCATTCTCTAGGAATTTTCTAGGAGTAGTACATGTAGAAGACATCCACGCATATGTTTATTGCGAGAAGGAAATAGTTGGAGACAACAACATTGCATCTTTCATAGGTTCAATGATGAAACGAAACTATTCATTCAAGGATGAATATGCACATCTCACTAATAACCCTATCTTTGAATATTCCAATGTTCACGAGTTCTATGAGCTAGAATGGGTGAAGATACTACTAAGTAGGATACATGATGATCTATACTGGATATGTGAGGTTCCTGTCCATATCACTACAGATCTAATTCATGATATGACTGGACTTCCTAAGACTGGACCAGTTCTTCCTACTGGTAAGGATGTTAAAAAGTAGGTTGAACAAGTTTACTTATCTAGAAGTGATAGGTGCGGCATGAATGTTGATCCCATTAAGGAGAATGACATCAAACTACTCACTATGATACTTGGATACAAGTTTTAGCAAGCAAGTAGACTGAGTAGTGTGTCCCCAGCAACAGTTCTGGCAGTAATAAGGATAGTGAGAGATAACACTCAGTACAATCTCTATGAATTATTGTGTGCACAGTTGATAGAGAATATCAAAGCCATTAAGCATGACAAGAGCAAGATATTTAGGTTTGGTTCTTTGATCATCTATTTGTACTTCCACATTGTTGGTAAAGTTGTAAATCATTACCTAGATAGGAGTAAGCCTACTATGTCTCAGATATCACTAAAAAATACATCAGAGAGTAGTGCAAAAGATTCTATGGACATGAATATCAAAACATTTAGGATCAAGATGCAAAAGAGGTTCAAGATACCTGAGAAGATAGTTGAGAAATATAGAGACACCATATGCTTCATTGTAGAAACTGACTACACTTGCATGGAGGCAGTTGATCCTAGAACAAAATGGATTCACCCCCTCAAATATGAAGTTTAAGAATAAGTCTTGGAAGGTTATGCAAAATTTCTCCTATCCGCGCCCAAGGATCCCAATGAACCTAGATGGGGAACATACAGAGGAATGACAAATCAAATTGATTTTTTCTTATACAATGCTAACAACAAGAGGAAGGCATCAAGGATTACATCAAATATCCTAAAAGTTCATGGGGTGACATAAGAAGACCTAGACAAAACTAGGGAAGCTAAGATTGCTAAAGAACTTGAGAAAACTCCTGCAAAAGTTAAAATAGAGAAGTCTGATGACATCCAAAAGAAGAAGAAGAAGAAGACTGGAGAGAGAAATTCTGCGTCCTCTACCACCATTGATATGGAATCCTCTCCACCTTCTATACCAAGCAAGAAGTCTAGAGGAAGGAAGCAAGCGCCCACTAGTCACCCATCCTCAAGAACAACTCTGAGCATAGTAAGAAATACTCAAGCTCCTCCTGAGGTAGGATTCAGACCTAGTCTTAATGTCTTAAGGAACAAGATTTTTAATAGAGGGAGACTAGATACAATTACAAAGGTTTATTGCAAGTATCAGGAGATAGATAAATCTGAGATACATTCTATGCTAATTTCTCATATGATCAAGTTTAATAAGTTGGTTCTAGAACTCAAAATAGTGATACCAGACAAATTATGGAACATTCTAGAGATAATGAAAAGGAATGCAAATGAGGAAGATATGAGGATTAGAGAAGAAACATTGGATAATCTTCTCCCTGTTTGTGCACATGATGAGAAGGCAATTCTATTAGATTTGGTAAAGCCTCATCTCAGAACCAAGACAAGGACTCTTCATATTATTAACAAAGAGTATGAGTTAGTTGGGAAAAGACTGAAAAAGATTTTGTACAAGTGTTTATGGATAGACATATGTAGCCTTCAATGGTGCCTACAGAAAAGGTAACTCCAGTTCCTACCAAAAAAGTTGTAGAACCAGTGATTCAGAATGCACCTAAGATAGGTCCACAGGTTTCAGCACCCTTAGTTTCAATAGCTTCTGATACAGTAAAATATTCAGGAGATACTATAGTGATTGATGATATCAAGATATCCATGACTACTTCTGACAATGATATGGACAAAGTTGATAAAGCATTTGTAAGCACTGAAGAAACAAAGGAGGTATGCACTAATGACACATCTTTACAGCAAGATGAAGTCCCCTTTAATGATTCAACATATTTGAATAAAGAACAAGACAATCAGACTAATAAGATACCAACTATGGAGATCCCAATAAAAAGTGAATGCATGTATACTAGTTAGAATACTATATTCACACCATCCATTCAACCATCTACTTCATTGTTGTCAAGATTAACTCCTGACTCAGCAAGTCTGGATGCATGGGGAGAAGAAGACTTGATCAAGATCAGTGTCCTAGCCATGGAAAAAGCCAAAGAGAAATAGGTTATGAGAAACCCTCTCTTCTTGGAATCAGTAAACATTCTGAATGACCTAGTTCCTACGGACAAGAAAGTAGCAAAAATTTAATCAGTTGATGATGTAGACAACATCCTAACAAGCTTCAAAACACATTTTACAAGTTTAGTAGACTCAAATACTAGAATTGCAGAAGATGAGTACAAAAAGGAAAGATTGAATGAATTGGTAAATAATTTTTCCTTAGATTTAAAGTCATTGAAGATTGGTCATACAATGTTGAAAGAGTTGGCATCAAAAGGCAGAAAGGTTATAGAAAATTACATGGACAGAGGCAAACTCACCTTTGAACATATCAAAAAGATAGAAGAGGAAGATATATTGGTTGATAACATAAGACATGCAGTTGAAACATCATCCCAAGATATAAACATATCCAACACTATCTATTAAGGTTAGATAAACAAGATGGAAAAATCTAAAATGGAGATCAGTAAGTTAAGGATCAGGCAGACTCAGTTGAGAAATGCACTTGCACCCTCCTTAGCAGTTATGAATGAGAACATTAAACAGATTGATACAACCATTGCTACCTATGATCAAGGACCCAGCATGGATTTGACAAAGATGGAAAAACTCACATATTCTCTATGCGCCCATCTCCAAACAATTGATGCACTAAAGGCATTCTGGCAACAAGAGATGAAGAATCTGCAGATAGCCTATCCAGATGTATATATGGAGTAAGTATTTAGAGACTTACAATTTTGACACCTTTGTCATTAATGTCAAAGGGGAAGTAATGTGTGTATGAAGAGAAGTGTAAATATATGCAAAGAAATATATAGTATATGTTAAGAGAAGAAAATATACAGATTTTGATGTTAGTCAATTTTGAGTAACTTAGCCACATTCCTTTGTTTCCATTAATGACAAAGGGGGAGATTGTTGGCAAGTTGACTCCCAAGGAGTATATGGCTTATTTTGTGTTGTCATTATGGAAACAAAGCCATATGGAGTTTTGACAACAAACTTAGCAATGAAAATTGACTAAGTACAGAAGACAATAACAGAACAGAGATACAGAGATGATCAGAGCACCAGTGCACATGCGTACGGGCGATTCAAACTAAGCACCTTCAGATATAAGTTCTATGATATGTTTTTATGCTTACCCTATACATGGATAGTAAGGAATATCAGTATGGACAAGTTATAGGAAGAACAAGTACACTAGTAGTTTAGAATACAGAGTATGGAGCCGACTTCAGGTTTTTGATTAGTGTGTAAACTTTTGTTATGTAAAGGCTAAGCACCTACTATAATAAGTTTGTAACCATTTATTAAACCTTATTGTAAACATGCTTAAGACAATTTGTTTGGAAGCAACATGTATGTTTTTTTTGGGCTGACTAAGGTCTTGATTATAGTCGTGTCTATTCAGGCATAAACATATATATATATGTATATATATATATATATATGTATATATATATATGTATATATATATATATATATATATGTAATGAAAAGATATATTTGAGCTGTCAAAGAATAAGTGGAGAAGAGAAATGTAAAGATTTCAGCATGAGATAGAGCCCCTAAAGAAGATAAGAGTATAAGCACATAACTGGAACTGATGAGACATCAGTGTCATATACAACAGTTCACTTTTGGATATAGTGCATATCTATTCTCAGGAGGTTGTAGCCTTCTTTCTCATTGAGAAGTGAGCTCTTGGATAGTGAGTCCTCACCCCTAATAGGGTTTTTTGTAAAAGACTCCTAACAGGGTCAGACCTTTAACTAGGTCATTGTACTTGCATTGTAAAGACTGCTCCTAACAGGGAAAGGAACTTTAATAGGTTCATTATACTAGTGCAATATTTGTGGGTACTAATTCCCACCAGGGTTTTCCTCTAATCAAGGTTTCCCCGTAATAATATCATGTGTTATGTGATCTTATGTTAAGCTTGAAGTGATATATAATTGATTTATGTTTAAAGTTCTGAAATTGAAAAATTAAGCTAAACACTGATTCACCCCCCCCCCCTCTTAGTGTTTCCAACAAGGCATATGTCAAGATTTATTTTCAAACATGATTGTATTCATTTTACCCAATGTCTAGAAAGGTATAGAATGTTATGAATAGATGAATGAGATTATGGTTTGGAAATGGATAGGTAAAATATGGGGATAGCTTACTATACAATCAGAGTTGATTTGGATGCAAGGACTATCTCACAATGAGATTACATGTTTAACAAGCTAAGGGATCAAATATGGTGGATATGTAGGAAATATCATGACATATTAAATGGCTTGAGATCAATGGGGATGGACATGTCAAGAGGTTTCTTAAAATATGTTCTTTATTTTTTTGTCCTTAATTTTGATCAAGACCAAGATAAGAGATTTGGGATAGGAAATATGTAATATGAAATATGATAGTGAATGATGAAAGTATGGGACATATAAGAAAAAATGATATATATTGTAGGGTGTGGATAAAGTGAAGTAGAAAGGATACACAAAGCCTTGTCAAGATCAAAGATGGAAAAAGGGATATGGATGGATGTGGGATCATGAAGGATGTGGTAGGTAGGATATCATGAATGAAACTTTCCCCCAAGCGTAGAGTGCAAGAGGGTGGACTACACATCATGCTTGTTTTCTAGGTTTGCATTATGGTACTTACCAAAGGCACCACAAGAAGTGGTTTTCACCATAGGATGGAGTATTTCTCTTGGATTTTTTTTGTGTTATGCAAGATGCTTGTTTGCCAAGTTTACATCAAGGTAACCAGTTTTTTTATTTTTTATTTTTTTTGTATTGTTTACTTTTGATTTTTTGACTTTTTGGAGAACAATGGGTGCATGATATGACATGAAGGAAGGAATCAAGCATATTTTTATTGGGATAATACTCCTTAATGACATGCTATAAAGAACCATGGATATTAAAAGTATGCTCAAAGATGTTAAAAGGGTAATGGAAAAGGGGGATGAAATGAATGATAAAATGGACAAGGATAAGGGTTTATGCATAGGATTGGATAAGGGAGATGGAATGATGGAAAGCACGTATTGGATAATGAATGGAATGTTGGAAGACTTGTGTATTGGTGGATAGAAATGTTGGTAAGGTCAATGTTGGTACACACATTAAGGGGTGGTCGAGTGATAGAAGGAAAATAGATATTATATTTTGAGATTTAGATGGAGGAGTGGACATGTATTTTGGGATACAAGGATCCAAAATGGATGAAAGAGGCAATCAAGTATGTAAGGTAGTGGATTTTAGGACATGGGGACCCAAAATAGATCTGGAAGATGGAAACCATTTATGTGGATGATTGATGGGAGCCTTTGGGATAGCAAGCTTGGATGCCAATTTTGATTTTCTTTGAGATATTGTGATTCAAGGAGCCACTTGATAATCCACATGGTTTTTTATTTTTTATTCTTGTGTGGGTCCTTGGAATGCATTTCTTGCACAAGGGATTTAGGAACCCATATAGATTTTAACTTTTCATTTTTCTTGATTGGCCTTGTGGCCTTTTGGATATTTATTTTTTTGTTTTGGATCATATTTTTCTTTTTTTTTACATCTTGATTAGATAGGACATGTTGATCCTTGATGGTATGTGGATTTATCGACTTATGGACTTTGTGCTTGGCAACCAAATTGTTTGGAAGGGGGGTGGTATTCATGAGTGGATAATAATTGCATGGAGGCCTTTTTGGATGGGTGGATAGTCTCAAAGATGTGTGCCTTTGCTGACATGTATGTGGGAAAGGGTAAGTGGATTATGAGCTAGTGGATGGAGGAATATATGGAGCTAAAATGAATGGAAGGGATAAAGACTTTGACTTTGGGATGTCAGAACCCAAAATGGATGGAGGAGGTGATGGGGAATGTGTATGCTTGGGTTCATATGGGGGAATGTTAGATGTAGAGGGCGATATAAACATCTTGGTGGTGGGCTATATATCCCAAGCCCTGAAAATAGGGATTTTCTTTGATATCAAGGGGTTGTAATTTACCTTGTTCATTCAGGCCTAACCCCTTTCCTTAATAATGCATTTTCTAACAAATATTTTACGCAATATGATACTGATTATTTTTTAAACAAGATGCGAGTCCATTTTGTAGTGGAGGAGGCACATATGGGATAGAAAGGTTACAAAGTAGACTAGACATAATGAAAGTGGATGAACCAAGTTGATATGTAATAGGATCATTATTAAATTGGATAGGGTTGATGGGATCTTGAGATAGATACAAAATATTATGAGATGGAGATGGAGAGATGATGGGATCTTGTGGTGGACAAGGAGGATTATGACATGCAGATGGAGGGATGATGGGAAGTTGTGGTGGACATGGAGGATTACTTTGTTCATGACATAGACAAGGATCATTGGTTGGAGTATAATGGACATCATGGTCTTTCTTAGGAGGTGGATCTGGAAGTTTGATTTTCTCTTTGGATGGAAGGAGATTGTGTTATAGATGGAATAAATGGCTAAAGGGATCATCATAAGCTTCTGGAAGTATGGAATCTTGGTCAAAGATTGGATGGGATTGGACATTCTTGGTATCTTGATCTTGACCAACTTTAGGACTTATTTATTTATACTTTGGATTATCCTCTTGACATGGGGTACGAGTTGGGGTATGCATATTGGTGGATTCTTGAAATGATTTGATGCTTGTGTATGATGGGAATAGACTTTGACTAGGATTCAATGGAGTAGCTTTACTTGGGAATGGGGCATATGGTGGCATCAGATCTAAGATTGTAGAATTGTAGAAGGGAATTGTACTAAAGAATTCATTAGCTGGGATTTGTATCATGGATAGCTCTTGTAGGTAGAGTGGAAATGTTTCATTATTAGATGCATTATTAGGCGGAGATAGTGTGGAGGAAGAAATGGTTGGAGATATGGAGGTTTCTTGTGGAACAATGGTAGGCATATGTATATGATTTTGATTATGTTTGGGAATGGTATATTGACACATGTCTAACTCTTCATGAGGTTAATTATAAGGACATTCTTCAATAGGAATGTTACCTTGATTGATAAGTTCTTTAATGATGTTCTTAACAACACAATTGGTGTCTGGACCTTGGGTAACGATGGTGTTGATGGTCAAGTTGGGGTCCACCTTGGTATAGGTGAGGTTAGCCTAGTTATCTTGTCTGGATGTGTAGGCCTTGTCTTTTCCATGATCCATCAATGGATTTTGGAAGATCTTATGGTCTTGGTTGGTGGTGCTCAAATTTGTGACAACTTTGATTTTACCATGATCATGAAGTCTTGGACAATGTATTTTAGTTGCATATAGTTGGTTGTGTTGTCTCCATTAGTTATATAATAATCACATAAACTATTGTGAGTACACCATGCTGGTATACTAAGACCCTCATAATATCTTATCTCATGTAGGGTGATTGAATGGGACTATATCATTTTCTTAAAAATATTCTCAAGAGGTTCTGCGGGAGGTGTAAATTCTTTACATGGAGTTAGGTTCCTTCTTGCAGAAATTTTTTGAAAGGCTTGGTTGAATGCCTGGACTACTGATTTATTATTATTGACATTATGGACATTTGATGGTGCTTGTATGCACATGTCTGGTTGGGTTTCCTTAGCGTTAAAAATGCCATTGTTTGTCACATTCTTGTTCTTGGACCACTATATGGATTTATCATACGGTGTTAAATTACTAACCTCTTTCTTAATGGATCTCTTTAAGGTGAGGGATCTTTTTGACTTTAGCCCTTTCCTAATTAGCTCCTTAAAGGATTCAATACAATAGGATTTTAGTTCACACATCATATCTAAATGACAATTTTTGATGAAGATATAGATCTTTTCTTTCATGGGAATGTGGAAAGATGTCTTTGAGGAAAAATTCATCCAACATTGTAGAAATGAGGTAGATTTCTCCATGCTCTTCTTCTTGGTAGTACAGAGATCCATTAATATTATTTTCATGATGAAATTGTGCAAATAGTATGATATGAACTTTTCAGTTAGTTTATTCCATGATCGTATCCCAAGTGGAAGTCTGGAAAACCACTCCGTGGCTTACCCACCAAGACTACATAGAAAGAGTCTCATTAGGTAGGTGTCATCATATGCCACTTCTATGTAGGTCGTGAAAACTTCCCATATGTGGTCTCAAGGATCACCCTTTTCCTTGTACCTATCAAATTTAGGTGTCTCAAAGTTGCGTGGAAAAGATGGCATGTGTAGTATCCTATCAAATGGATAAGGACTAAGGTCATATGATGTGTAAGACCTTTTAGGAGTGCAGGTTTGTAAATTTATGACCTATTGTTGGAAGGTTAGTAGTTGATGAGAAAGGACTTCAATGAGCTTCAGTTTAGATGGAACTACATTAGGGTCAATAAATTGGATCCCACTATTATAGGATGGTGCATGATTGTATGGGGGTCTGCACCCCATGTTTGTATGTTTATGAGGCACATTGGTGGAACATAATGATGTAGTTGGAAATATTGAGGTGATGGAACATATTGAGGTAGTGTCGTAGGATGGGAAGTGTTGGACCCAGTTGTTCCACAGTATTTTATATAGGAAACAAGAATCCTTGAATAATTAGGGTTAATGGGAGGTTGTTTTTGAGGTTCCCCTTAACTAATTTTGGAGATTCTTGGATTGGAAGGAACACCTAGTTGGAGATAGCTATAAAATTTTTGTTGGGGTACCCCTTTAATTATTAGGGGTTTTCCTTGGTTGGTCAGGATTCCTCTTTGAAGACTACTAGGGTTCTGCCATTGGGGATCCATATTGGAATTACCCGTTGGATGGGTTAAAGATAATATAGAAGGTGTTGTTGTGGTGATAGATACAATATATGTAGGTGGAAAGATGGAAATTAGAGGATTATTGTATTAAATCCCAAGTGTAGTGGAAGATGTGGTAACTTGGGATGCACTTTGAGTGGTGCTACTAGATGGCAGGGTGAAATTGAGTTGAGGAGGTGTGCTTGAAGTAACCCATGATGATGGCATGTATGGGTTGTCTATCAAGGTGGATGTGTCAAATCCAACAGGTAACTTAGGACCATTCTATGCAAGTAAGTGAAACTAAGGATTTGGGTCAGTTGCCAATATGAATCCCATGAAAGTCATTATCCTAGGGTCTGTTAAAGTATTTCTAGTCTCTTCATTGTTGTATCTATACCTTCTATTTTCAAGTGAGAACTCATCTTTTGGTGGAGGTATGAGAATTAATTGTGGAACGTCAATTTTTTTTTCTCTTACTGTCAAACTATCTCAGGTGCATTGAAGTCAATTCTTAGGGTCCTCTGGATAGGAAAGTCAATATTGCTAGCAAGATCATGCACGGGGTCTCTATTTTAGTCAATTTTTCCTTTACTCTTTTGGGATCTTGTGAATGACATATGCATAGGATAAATGCAATCTAGGAAAGATGATAACAACTAGACTCTAGTTTTTTTGGATTTTTAGATTTTGAAATACATTGACAATAAGGGAAAATATTTTTGGGGATTATTTGAGATTTTGGAATAATAATGTAACCTAGTAATGAGAGTCTAGAATGATGCCTAAGGTGAAGGTATTGTACCCTGAGAGATTCTAGAAATTTTGAAGGTAAACCCTCTAAAGAAAGACCTAAATGATAATGAGGACTATCTTGACTTCAAAAGGTGGAACAAAACTGACAAACTCTGGAAATGATGTCTATGACCAAGAGAAATGTTAACTATAATGATAGGTTCCTAAGCCAAGGCAAGATACGATAACTAGAATTTCAACAACGTCAAGATAAAATGCAAGACCACTACTCGAATGTCCTAAAAGGATGTATCCTCTAATATGAAAAATCACACTAAAAGGTGGAATACTTAACCCTAGGATATGCAAGCTATGTTTTTGTGATTTTTTGAATTTTTGGACTAAAATGATGACTATGTAGAATAGGTAAATCACTATGCAAGGTTCTAAAATAGGGATTATACTAAAATGTAGGATGTGAATCTATAAAATGCAAGACTAAATACTAGGATATCGATCATGGAAACTTGAGATAAATTGAGAGTAGTATGTTTAGGACCCATGTTGATTTTGTTTGCTTATCTGGGCATAACACTATTGAAAAAAAATTATGAAGATTTTCAAACACAGTAATTACACACTTAGTATAGTTGTAGGACTAACTCAAAAAATAAGTGATTTTTTTATGTTCAACAAATTTCTCAAGTTGCAAGTTTTCACACGATCGGTCACAACGAAAAATAGAAATAATCAATCTAATATAAGGTAAAATTGGATTCACTTGTAATATTATAGGCCCATTTTTTGGATGTTCGTCATTGCACACAACAATTGTCACACTACTAGGATATGAAAGTCCACATTGTAGGTGCCTGTGTTTTTGTCTTTTCCAGGTATTCTTGTTGTACAAATGAAGATCTCTTTAACTAACACAATGCCCTGGGACACATATGATGGGAATCTAGTGGGGGATATTTTTCCCTCCCCTTTTACTATAATGAGATATTGATTTGAAGGTGAGCTGGGTGGCCCCTAATTAATAAGGTTTTAGTCAAATTCATGGTGTCTCCCCAATCGGTTTGTATGTGTGTCAGGCACATAAGTCTCTAATGGACCACACCACCTCCTTAGGAACATAGGCCCGATCCAAGGTATCATCCACACACCTCACCTGAGCTTGGTTAAATATAAGATAATTCTAGGTTTTTCCCATGTCTTGTTTATATACCAGCCGAAAGGATTTTCTGGTTTGAGGTCATCCTCTGAGGAAGAAGTGCATTCTCTCAAAAGGCGTCTCTAAGAAAAGATTTTTTTTTTAATCTAATAGAAATTCCAAGCGCACCAAACACCCAAAACACATGGTTAATCAAATTGTAGACACCCTAAAATGGACAGGATTGCGACTTTACATTAAAAACACTAATTTTCATCTATTAATTAATAACTTTTTAATCATTACTTAATTATCTATTTTCTTCTAAATTCATCCCCCAAATCATTTAATCAAATTACCAAAATTAATTAAATAATTAATTTTATTTAATTAAATAGCTTTAATTGATTAATTAAACTCAATTTTCTATGGTTTAAATTCAAATATTTAAACTTACTAATTAAATTATTCCAATTGAATTAATTTCAATTAAATTAATTTAATTTCATCAAATAAAGCAATTCTTAATCAAAAAGAATTCAATTATCTCACATGTTGAAAACAATTATTAAATAAATGAATTAAATATTCATTT
>MU226361.1:3946182-3959083 GCA_018584345.1 Thuja plicata | reverse complement strand
ACAGAGAAGGGTAAGTTTGGTAAGCATCATTCATCATTTCAAAGTTACTTATATCCTTATTTTGCAAATAATCCTTTTTGGTACTAACCTGTTTAAACAACACAAAACTAAAAGGAATTCATTTGTCTATTTGGGTTTAAAAAGAACAATGCTTGCAACACATATCACACCTCATATTTTGAATTTGGGCTTAAAATTGACATGGGGATTAAAACTGAATAAAGGAAAAGAATCTTTGAATTTGGTGCATTAAAATTGAACAAGCAAACAACACCTAATTTTGGGCTTAAAATTGAACATTTGTGCTTGTATGGTGGTGTAGCTTAGTTCACATTTCAAAATTTGGAGCTTAATCAATTTACCTTGTGTCTTGAGTTTTGGGTGCACTTGCACAAACTGTTAGATTACAAAGCTTTATACTTTTTTAGAAAGGCCTGTCTGGGGAATGCGCTTCTTCCTCAGAGAACGACCTTAAACTAGTAATCCTTCCGATCAGTATATAAACAAGGTGCGAAGCAAAGTTTCATCTTATCTAGCCAAGCTTGGGTGAGGCGTGTTGATGATAGTCTAGATTGGTTGAATATCCCTAAGGAGCCAGCGTGATCAACTAGGCTCTTAAGTGAGTTACGCATGTACAAACTGATTGAAGAGACACCACAGACCCTTACTACAACCTTGTGAAATAGAGGCCAACCCATTTTACCTCTGAACAGATACCTTATTATAGTGCAAGGGGTTGCAAAATTTCCCCCCTAGATTCCCAACATATGTATCCCATGGTATTTGTGTAGTGAAAGAGATCTTCACTCCACGGCAACAATACCTAGAAACAGCAAAAATACAGGCACCTACGTCATGGACCTTCGTGTCCTAGTAGTGTAACAATTGTTGTGTGAGCTAATAGACATTCAAGCATTGGGCCTATAACATTGTATTCTGAAGACATTGACCTAGATTAATTTGACTGTTCATTGTTGAGACCTTGTGATAACCTTGCAACTTGAAAAAGTTGTAGAACATACACAATTTTAGTCTCCATTCTTCAAAACACAGTGTCTATTGTGCTTGTTCCTATGATCAATTTTTGAAAACACAAAACAAAACATCCAAACTATCAAAACATGTCAAACATGTTAAAGTCTAGGGATGTCAAAATGTCAACTATCTTGCAAATCAGAAGCATTGTGTGATAAACTACCACAATCGACCAGTTATTTTACCACAATCAGTGAAATTGTACCACATTTGACCAGATATACTATATTATTGTTCGAACCTAAAAACCTTGAAAGAATTCTTCATTTGGTGTCTAAAACTAGTGTCTATCCCAGGAAAATGTGAAGAACATTGTGTGAATCTCTAAACATTAAAAGATTACCCTTTCTCTGTAAAGCACGATTATTGTCAAAAATATTATTATTTTGAAAGCTCAGACTCAAAATATCTTGATCTCATCATATCAAACATCATCATCTTTATCAAATTGACTTTGTCCAAGACAAAGGTCGGCAAATCTTATCTTTTATCATCACCACTTTGAGATCAAGTTATATCAAAATCTGTCCTTAGAATTACCTTTGTCCAAAACATAACTCAGACTTTTCTTAGAAAGGACCCTCTTCTTTGTTTGCTTTATATCACTTGTTTTAGTTACAAAACCTGGACCGCACTATGTCTTAAACTCCTCATGGAGGACCTTACACAAGGTCTAAGTCTAGAGATCAACCTAATGAGTCATATATCAACCGTTTCCCCACTTGGGAAATAAAGCAAGAGAATGATCCCTTCATGAACACCCGTTCTTCTCTATTTATGGAACAGCCCCGTGGGGCAGCCTTTTTCCAAGATATCACCAAAGAAGAACTTGAAGATGTCAAACAGGATGCCTACTCTACCAATATAGTTGATGTTTTTGTAGAGAGGAACCCTAAATGTTACTTAGCCATGCTAATAAAGAAGGGAGTCAAACTCCCCGCTGAATTCAGTGTATCAACTATATGGCCTGAAAACCTTCTCACAGGTCAGAATACTACTCAGCTTCCCCAGATACTACCTGTTGTGTCACAAGTTTTTCCACCATTGGCCTTACCCACATTAACATAGACTATATCCAATCAAACCAATGACCCAACCCAAGCTAGCACCTCATCTACTCAAGGCATGACAGGCTCACAACTAAGTGCACCCATGGTCACTAGTATGCCTCCACCTTCGGTCTCATGGCCAGCACAATCAAGCTCTCATGCTATGCCTTCCATCCCACCAAACACCAGTCATTCTAAAACTATACCACTGTTGCCATCAATTCACACTAATCTTGGGGTCAACACATCATACCCGTAGGGATCCATCTATGTTAGAATGACTTATAGCCAAGGCCCACCCAAAGCTACATCTTTTCCCATCCAACCTCCACAACAACAACCCTAGCTTCAGTTACCATAGTTCCAACCTCTGCAATAGCAACCCTAGCTTCACTTGCCTCAAAACCAACCCCCACAACAGCAACCCCAGCTTCAGTTGCCTCAAAACCAACCCCCGCAACAGAAACCCCAGCTTCAGTTGCCTCAGTTCCAACCTCTGCAACAGCAACCCCAGCTTTAGTTGCCTCAATTCCAACCTCTGCAACAACAACCCTAGCTTCAGTTGACTCAAATCCAACCCCCATAATAGAAACCCTAGCTTCAGTTGCCTCAGTTCCAACCCCAGCATTATCAACCCCAATTTCAGTCACAATAGCAAACACTTCACAACCCACCATGGACTACTCATGTCCCTACAGTTACAAATCACTCGGTGGGGAATCAATAACAAGTCCCTAGGATGAAATCCTATATTCCTAATCAAGGGACATAGAGGCATAGCCTCATACCCACCATGGCACAAAGGAATGTCCACACGCATCAGCCACAATATCAAACGGACATACTAATGCAACAAATGCAAACCCTTCAAACCCAAATGATGGATATGCAAAATCAGGGGCAAACTAAATCCTATACCATAGAGGATTTATACCCATGCCCCTTTGACCATTCTCTTCAAATGTCCCCATTCCCAAACCACTTCTCAGTGCCAAAATTTGACAAGTATAGGGGCAGTACCAACCCTATTGAGCATATACGGGAGTTCTTTTCTAGTTGCATCAAAGTTTCTCATGATGAGACATATCTAATGTGACTGTTACCACAAAGTTTAGTCAGACCAACAATGCAATGGTTCTCACATCTACCTCATGGCATCCAGTCTTGGGGAGAATTAGATAAAAATTTCATAGCTCACTTACATCATAACATCGAGCACAAGGTCAGCATCAAGGACCTTTGCGACATTAAACATAAAGATGGAGAGTCTTTTGTGAAATTCCTACAAAGATGGAGGAACACGGAAAACCATATAACATATGATGTGCCCGAACAAGACTTTATAGTCATGTTTGTTGACAATATGATCCCAGACATGTCATTTACAATAGAGCTATAGTTAGCTCTGAACTTCACACAACTCATCGAAAGAGGAGTTTATTGTGAGCATAACTTGGTCAAACGAGGTATCCTTGCAGATCCTACACAAACAAACACAAATAAAAATGCAGAAAAAAAGGCTAAGTGGTGGAACAAGAACAAAAATGTCACTAGCGATGGTGTCATTAATGTAAAGATAGTCAACTACACACAACCCAAGGTGTCACTACAAGGTGCACCTAGGGCAAAACAAAACCCCATAGGGCCCACTCAACAAGCATACACTCAAAACCAACCTCACCCTATACAAGCGGCTGCTGTGTCAAACAGTCATCAACAGAATCAACGCAAACCACGGTTTCAGTTCCAACAATGAGATTTCACGCCATTAGGAGAGTTGATAGAATCAGCTTTACGCAAGTTGATACAATCAAACACTATCACTCTCCCAGAAATTAGAGACTTTGAACAAGATGAAAAAAAATCAAGGTGGTATAATGAAAAAGATTTATGCAAGTTTCATCGGGTTAAGGGGCACAAAACAACCAACTTCTACTGATTGAAGCATGCTATTCAAGATCTTATTGACACAGGGATCATTGATGTGATGAATACTCAAACTAAAGGCACAACTGATCACACCATTTTCAATGATACCTTCCGTGATCACAAAAAGGGAAAATCCTCTAGGTTTGGTGGACAAACTAATAAAGTTAACTATACATATCCCAACAGTGACAATGTCATAAATTGCATTAATCCTTCAGATAACCATGTAGCCACAATCACTATCAGGGACAAAAGTAACAATTGTGTTGTAACTATGCATCGTGCTAGAGTCATCTTGAAAGGAGTACCATCCTCAGCTACTACATCAGCCAATCCTATAGCAAACTCAGATCCACAAACAAGCATAGTGGACCAACTAAAATGCACACCTACCTAGATATCCATGCTTGACCTATTGTGCATATCTCCGTAGCATAAACTGGCACTTGACCAAGCACTTTAGAATGTAGCTGTCCCAAGGGACATAACACCCAAGAGCTTCCAAACAATGGTCAGCCATATAGCAGCTAACAAATATGCCACATTCACAGACCGTGATGTGCCACCGCATAAACCCCTGCATAATTATCCTCTACACTTACTTGTCTAAATCCACAAAAGCGTTGTCCGAAGGGTCCTTGTTGATGGTGGAGCTAGGTTAAACATTTGTACTCTAAAGCTAATCAAGCAACTAGGTTATTCAGAATCAAGCATTGATGTCACAAGGAGGATAAATATCAGAGCCTATGATGGAGAGGAAAAGTCCTCTAAGGGTATTATCATTCTACCTGTTTGCATTGGTCCTGTGGTAAAAAATACGCCCTTCCAAATCTTAGACCTTGAGTTGGGATAGAACATGTTACTAGGGAGACCTTGGATACATGAAATGCAAGTTGTACCTTTGAAATACCATCAATGCATCAAGTTCCCTCACCAAGGGGAGGACATCATCATAGAGGGAGATCCCAATCCCTTCCAATATTGTAATGTGGTCCAAATTAGTACTGATAACCAGGTACCGTCAAACCAAGATGCAAGCATCCCATCCTCTTTAGATTTGAATCCCAAAGATGTCACACGAGCAGTGGGAAAGATAGTCATTAACTAGGATGCAAGTATCTCCTCCCCTTCAAATTCAAATCTTAAAGATGTCACAGAGAAAGAAAGCAAGATATCCATCACGGATAAGGGATGTGGTGAATATAGATATGAAGAGGTTTTCACCATCATGCACATGCCTCAAAGCCCAAGAACTCATGGTATGCCACAACTTGTTATTGCAATATAAACTCCACAACCGGTCCTATTTAGATGTCCACCCACAACCTTTGTCTGATTGGGAGACCTAGCAAAAGAGAATCCTTTTGAGCAAGACATCAATACCTAGTTATAGCAAGACTCCCCTGAGACAATCCAACCACCACTAACTTTGGCAAACTATGGTAACGGTTACACAATGATACAAAGATTTGGGTATGATGGTACAACCAGACTGGGGGCAAGACAATAGGGCATATATGAATTGCCTCTCCCACCAACACAAAGAAACACTATAGGTTTGGGCTATGAACAAAAAAGCACTATTCTGGTGATCCAAGACATTCAAGTCAATCAAGAGCAAGTAGCAAAGATGCACCGGGGGCACAACACTGAGCATGTCCTAATAAGCAACATATTAGCGCAGTTGTTGCCCACCGAAGTGGGAACCACATAATCCCAATTAAACCTACACAAAGCAATCGAAGATAACCAAGGAAGTGAGACATTAGACAAACATTCCATTGAGACAGACTCCCATGAGTATGAGTGGAGATCCCTCCACAACTTTGAACCCTCAATCCCTTATTTTTCCCCTCAAGTCAATATTATCATAAACCTAGCAGACCTATTTGAACAACTAACCATTACCAAAAAACCCTATATAGACAAACATATCATTCATCAGACCTCAAGTGGTGCATCCTCATCACAGTCCAATTTCATAGGCACCATATCAGTAGTCCCATTCAGTCAACCAAAGCCAAACAATAGTGAAAGTGTCTATCTTGTACACCCTAAGCTTATAGAGTGGGATCAACAAGGACCACCTGATCTTGATGTCTTTGAAAATGATGAGGCAATAGCTCATTTTATGGGACTGAGGGAAGGCATTCCGTCAAGAGATCACAAGGCAGGATTCTCTATCAACCTAGATAGAGCAGCATACTTCGGGGAGGAAGCTCCTCTTTCTAGTCCACAAAATAAAAAAGAACAAAAGAGTAAAAATATAAAAGAAGACGTATCTTCTAGAAAAAACCTCTCCAAGGTGCTATAAGATGGAAAGAGAGGACTCCTCCCCCTAACAAAGGAGAAATCAACATTGTTAGCCAAAGAGACAAAGGAAATCAACTTGGGAGATGACAAGAACCTAAAGAACATCTACTTGGTGAGATCTCTCACCCTTGAGGAGAGAGAATAGTTCATCAGTTTCTTCAAGGCAAGAATGATCAATTTTGCATGGTCTTACTTAGATATGCCAGGTTTAGATCCAGAGTTGGTGCTACACCACCTCCCATTGCTACCAAATTCAAAACCTGTCAAACAGAAGCTAAGAAAGATACATCCTCACGTTGCATTGTTAGTTAAGGCCGAACTAAAAAAGCTCCTGGATGCTAAATTCATTAGACCTATGTCATATGCGGATTGGATATCTAAACTGGTACCAGTTACAAAACACAATGGTTAGATTCAAATTTTCACTGACTTCTGGGATCTCAATATAGCATGTCCCAAAGATGACTTTCCTTTACCAAACATCGATATGATAGTGGACCTAACTACAGGACATGAAATGCTATCACTTACGGATGTCTTCTCAGGTTATAACCAAATAAGGATAGTGCCAGAGGATCAACACAAAATGGATTTCACATGTCCTTGGGGAGCATATTGTTGGAATGTCATGCCATTTGGTCTAAAGAATGCTGGAGCAACATATCAGAGGGAAATGACAACCATATTTCATGATCTCATCCACAAGACAATGGAAGATTATGTGGATGACATACTAGCAAAGTCTATACTTTGAAAGGATCATCTATAGGTTTTGGGACCCATCTTTGATAGAATGTAGGAATTCAAAGTCCGACTAAACCCAAAAAAGTGTGCATTCAGTGTCACAGTGGGAAAATTACTAGGGTTCATAGTATCACACAGAGGAATTGAAGTGGATCCAGTAAAGGTCAAAGTAATATTAGAGATGCCTCCACCATCAAACCTGAGACAACTAAGAGGGTTACAAGGAAGGCTCCAATCAATAAGATGCTTCATAGCTCAACTGGCAGACAAGTGCCACCCATTCCAACATCTATTGCCTAAAGACATCAAGTTCATATGGACAGAGCAATGTGAATAGGCATTTTAGATATTCAAAGACTACCTTCTTAAGTCTCCTATATTTATACCACCAGTACAAGGTAGACCATTTCTTCTATATATCTCAGCGATGGAATCAACATTAGGGGTCCTTTTGGCATAACATGATGATGCAAGAAAGGAGAGGGCCGTCTACTATCTAAGCAAGACTTTGGTTAGATATGAGCTAAACTATACACCCATTGAGAAGTCATGCCTAGCAGTTGTTTTCTCTTCCCAAAAGCTAAGACACTACATGTGAAGTCACCAAACAAAATTGGTTGCACATATTGATCCTCTCAAGTACCTCCTAAGCAAAGCAGTGCTCATTGGATGACTGGCCAAGTGGGTAATGATCTTAAGTGAGTTCTACATTGAGTATGTAGACAGAAAGGCTATCAAAGGACAAGTGATCACCGATCAACTAGCAGAGGTACCAATTCAAGACCACCAGCCTATTATCTCTGATTTCCCTAATGAATCCATCATGACACTACAACTGGTGATCGAGGTATGGCAACTTTATTTTGATGGATCATGTACAAACCATGGTGTGGGGACAGGGATAGTTCTTGTCACTCTAGATCATGATACAATTCCAAAGTATTTCAGACTTAAGTTACAATGCACCAACAATATAGCAGAATATGAAGCATTGGTCATCAGTCTAAAGATAGCCATTCAATGGAGAATCAAGAACCTGAAAGTCTTTGGTGATTTGTAGTTGGTCATTAGCCAAGTTAACAATGATTACATGACCAAAGATGAGAAGCTCATACCTTACAAAGCACAAATGAAACAATTGTGCACCAAGTTTCATTACATTCTCTTTGAGTAAGTCCCAAGAGCACAGAACAAAGTGGAAGATGCAATGGCTACCATAGCATCACTGATTGATATGCCAGGTAACGATACCAAATTCTAGTTTTTGTGGCGCAACTCTTGGTTCCATCACATCAAGCATCTATCACAAAATCAGCGTGTGTCCTTGTTGGTCCTGAATCCCCATGGTACCAAGATGTCTATAGCTATCTCCAAAACAACTTCTTACCTCCAAACCTATCTAGGAACCAGAAAAAATCCCTCATCTGCCAAGCCTCTAGGTATACAATCCTCTCTACTATTCTATACAGACAAAGTCTCGATGGAACATTACTACTATGTCTCACTTCTATGGAATCCCCGAAAGCTTTGTACGAGGTACATGAAGGAATATGTGGAACCCACAGAGGTGGCAAAAACTTAGCTAAGAAAATAATCTGCATGGGATACTATTGGCCAATAATAGAGACAGATGCACACAAGCATGTCCAAAGGTGTAGACAATGTCAAATTCATGGAGACCTCATCTATGCACCAGCACAGGAACTAAACCCCATTACATCACCGTTACCATTTTCAATGTGGGTATTTGACCTAGTGGGCAAAATAACACCTTCTTCAGCAAACGGACACAAGTACATCATAGCAGCAATGGAGTACTTCACCAAGTGGGTGGAAGCAATTCCCCTCACTTACATCACTGGAAAGAAAATAGTGATGTTCATAATTAACCACATCATCTATCGATATGGGATCCCCCAAACAATCCTGACAGATCATGGTACCCCTTTCCAGAACAAGGATGTTGAAGACTTATGTGAACAATTTCACATCAAACAAGGGTTCTCCTAATTTTACTACCCTTAAAGGAAATGGACAAGCTGAAGTTATGAATAAAGCAATCTTGAAGATTCTGAAGAAAATAGTGAATGAATCAGGGAGAGACTGGCATTTATAGCTTAGTCCCGCACTATGGGCATACAGAACTAGTGTGAGAACACCAATAGGAGAAACTCCTTTCTCCCTAGTCTATGGAACAGAGGCGGTATTACCCCTCGAAGTGGAAATCCCATCCTTGAGTATATCATTGAAGAACCTAGTTTCTGACGAAGACTATAGAGTAGCAAGGCTCAGTGAGCTAGAGTTACTAGATGAAACAAGATAGCATGCCTTCGACCACTTACAAGGCTATCAGAATCACCTTAGAAGGAACTATCACAAGAAGGTGAAGCCACAAGCATTTGAGGTAGGAGACCTTGTCCTCATGGAAAATTAGAATAATCAAGAAGAGCGAGTCAAACTTGGTAAGTTTGAGCCTAACTGGCTAGGACCTTTTGTTATTGTCAACTTTACTCAGAGTGGGGCATTCATACTAGCAACACCAGAAGGAGATCATCTCCCTAGCTACATCAACAGCATGCACCTAAAGAGGTTCTACCCTTAAAGGTCTCCATGATTAAGGCATTCATCTACATATCCAGAAAATACCAAAAAAATCAAAAAATACAAAAGTTACCTTGGTGAAAACCTAGCAATCAGGCGCCTTGGTAACAATCAAAAAAAAAAAAAAAGCAAAAAAAAGTAAAGAGAAAACAAAATCACTCTCTCAGTGAAAACCTGGCAATCAAGCACTATTAGGTAGGTACCTTGGTGAAAACCTGGCAAACAGGCGCCAAGTGTTCAAATCTAGCTTCACCATCAAAAAGCTAAAAAAGCTTGAGCACACTTCAAAATGCAAGACTGACTATCCCAATCAATATCTAGAAGCACAAACCCCTCTGAGCACCAAGCACTTACCCATGGTTAATACTGGTCCACTAGACTAGGGGGTGATTCCAAAAGTTCTAAAAAATCCTAAAAATTGGAAAACTCCTCAAAAATCCTAAAAAGATCAAAATTCAAGAGAAAATCAATCTTCATCAAAAACATTCAAAAATTGCAAAATCCCAAAGTAGTAAAACCAACTCGGTTATCAAGAAAGAAAGGGTCAAGCACACCCAATCAATCAATTATCACAATCATCGACTTTGCAAATCAGCATTGGGCCCATCTGACACAGCTTGATCAACTGCCAAATTGATCATATCAAAATCTATCAATCAAAATTGTCTCAATCATGAGCTTTGCAAACAAGCATTGGGAACATCTAACACAGCTTGATCAGCTGCCAACACGATCAGAGCAATCAAATCTATCAATCAATATTGTCACAATCATGAGCTTTGCGAACAAGCATTTGGCCCATCTGACACAGCTTAATCAGCTACCAACACAATCAAAGAAATCAAGCCAATCAAGCCTATCGAAAGAGTTTGAGCCAATCAAGAGATCTAATTGCATCAAGGAAACACACAAAAATATTGACTAGGTTAGTCAAGTCAGTCAGATGTCAGTCTATATTTCGGGGTTATGTTCTTACGCTACTCTAGGATCCACCATGTGAGAAGAGTAGCTGTGATAGATCATGACTTGTTTTCTTTGATTGTTGTCTGTTGAATGTTCATTTCAATTTCAAGGCCATGATGATTTAGGATAAATGTGGTAGGCACTATCACTTATCTGGTAGCCGTTCCACAATCTGACCTTAAACCTAGGAAAGAATTAGACATTCCTTCTCTTTTATTTTGCTTGTTTTCTTTATAGAATCAAGAACTCGCAACACTATTCAGATGGACTCTGAGTTGCTTTGGAGTTCTATCTTAGTTTCTATGGTCTTTCCCTTTATGTTGCAAACAAGAGCTCATGATGCTATCCAGATGGACTCTAGGGGCGTAGGAGTTCTATCTTGTTTGCTTGGCTTTCCCTTTTGGAAATCAAGAGCTCACAATGTTATCCAGATGGAATCTAGGTGCATAGGAGTTCTATCTTGATTTCTTTATTTTAGATTAACTCAGAGGACAAGCAATATCTAGATGGTCAATATCTGGGTGCTCTTGGCTCTCTTTCTTTTCAAACAGGGAACATAGTTGAAACTAGAGGGTCAATATTTGGGTGCACTATGGGTCTCTTTCTATTCAATCTCTCTACTCCTTCCACTATCAAGAGGTCATGGCGGTATCTAGGTGGTATGTGATCTGGGTCATTTGACGCTCTTTTGGAATATCAAAAAATACAAAAAAAATGTAATGATGACAATTATTGGAAACTGGGCCAACAACTTGGGACATTCATCCATTCTATCAGATCATATCTATCTAAAAATGCAAAAAAAGAAAACTTTCCTATCTTTACATTCAATCAGATCAATCTCAGAGCACATCTATCCATACTAACTTCTATCTAACTAACACATGCATTACTCAAATATTTTATGCATAATAGATTACATTCATTCCATTAAAAGCATTAGAAAAAAGGAAAAGACATGGTAGTTGCATACATGATAAATCATAAAATCACATACATCCATAAAGTATCTCATTATAATAGGCATTTCATTTACACCATCCTGCATAACATGTCAGTATCATAGGAAAATCAAATCATCCATATACGAGTCTGCATAATAGAAACACATTGCATATACATCTCATCACTAATCATGTAGAAACATACATATAGAAAGTAAAACCATTGCACATCATATCAAAACATAGCTGCATCTCATGTAAATCAAAATATCTAAGTACAAATGAAAGGTCGCAAGTCTGAACAAAGAAGGTAATCAACATGTATATCATATATATATCAAGTGTATCCAAATACAAAAAATGGTACTACTCAGTGTATATAATGCATCACTACAAAAATGGTACAAGGAGCATGATCAAAAAGAACTACCCCCACCCTCGCCAGGAGGGGCACAAGGGGGAGGCATATCAGAATCTATCCTGTGGGAGGACTCAAGAGCTTTGACACCACTACTCTATGACCATTGAGCCCTACTAGATCTCTGTGACACTGTATAACTAGGAACCCTCTCTGCAGCAGGAACTGCAACCTCATAGTGGCATCTCTAGTAATCTATCTCCTGCTAAGCCTCTCGCCTAGATCTGTAATACCTATCAAGGATATCTCTGTGGGTGACATCCTATACACTATTAATAAAGGAGTGAACCTCAGCCTGAGGCTATCGCTGTCTGGACTCTGCAGCTATCACACGGGACTCCAAAATGGTCGCACGGGCATCGGCTAAGGCTAGACAAATCTACAAATCTTGCACCTACTGGGAGAGTCTCTCAACCTCAGAGGGATCATCATCCATACTACCCATCACCACATCCATGTCACCCTCCTCTGCCCTCTCCCCTATTCCCTCTCCTCCTCTCCGTCTCAATACCATAGAATCATCCCCACTCTCTGAGCTCTCCCCAGTGCTGCTCCTGCTACTGCCACTCTCCTCCGAAGAACCGGTCTCAACACTCTGCTCATCAAGAGCCTCCACATCTATATCTGCAAGGTCCACCTCCACATCCTCAATAATGACACGATCCTCATGTCGGGGATCCAGAACTACTGTCATTCACCTACTTACTCTACGCACCAACTGGGGTGCCTCCTCCTCTAGGGCCTCCTCCTCTTCGAAAATAACCCCCAACCCAACTCTGAAAACACTAGAGCGCCCCTCACTCCTACCATTGCCAACCCTAATACCACCACCAGCACCCCCGAGACCGGGATCATCCCCTCCATCATCACCTCTCCCTCGGCCTCCGTCCCTCCCACCATCTCTC
>MU226361.1:3919597-3936527 GCA_018584345.1 Thuja plicata | reverse complement strand
AATGTATTGTATTGTCATTGATGTCAACTTGATATAATCTACATGGTCATGGAAATACTACCAAAGACTTCAAATAACCGATGAATCAAGGCTATGCTATTAGTAATGCATACAAGTCAAGTATTCAGTAAGTGACTGCATACACCGATGGAGTGCACACCGATGGTCACAGTAAAAGAGCAAAGCCGTGGTGTTAGCCAACAAGCTAATACACAGCATTACTGACGAGTAGAGTTACAGTGTTGCCCGACGAACAAAACATAGAGTAACCCGACGGAAAGAATTTTAGTGTTGCTTGACGGAGAAGAAAAGGATGAAGATCCCGATGACAATTGAAGTCACACCGATGGAACAGTAAGTCATCACTGATGACTAACTGAAGTGTTGACCGACAGAACAAAGAGTTCAAAAAATAACAAAATGCTTAGCTGTCAACAAACTAAAGATAGAATTAACGGATACTTATCATTGTTTTAATCATCCTGATAAAGCCGGAGATAAGTAAGTGATTTAAAGCTGATTTTTCCAGTTGGCAAGAAGTTCTTTTTGAGATAAATTAGGAGTTTTCTTTAAATATATTATCGATAATTGTGGAACATTCCAAGAATCAAGAAAGCCAAGAAAAGGGGAAATCATGTCTATATAGAGACAAACCCAATTCATTACGAATTGGTGGGGTGAACAAGAGAATAGAGGAAAGATGCTAAAGAAAATCTGAAGGAGAAGAAATTCTTCATTCAGTCCTGATCAACAAGCTGAGGAAAGAGCTAGATTCTACAGACACCGACAAACAATGAGACAAGCATCATAGAGAAGAACAGTGTGGAGCAAATGTATAAATGGTTATATTGATTAGAGAGGTAATGGACTTACAATAGATCTAAAAATATACAATTGAGTTGTATGTATGAACAGATCATTAGTGTTTCAGTTTAACCATTGAAGTATAAAGTATCTTAACCGAGAAGGAATTAAAATTATTTTACAATTGAGATACATCCCATGGAGTATCAAAAAATTTTGATCATAAAAGTAGCATTGGATATGCCTGATACCTATTGACAGGCCAAGAGAGTTTGATCAAGGATCGTAGCATTAGATGCCAGATACTAGTTGAAAAACTATTTCTAAATCCTCTAACAAGGTCACACCTAATAGTGTGTTTGTAACCTTTAATAGGGTTGGATCCTAACAGAGCTCACTTCAAAAGAGTGAAAATTTGGGGTACCGGTCCCAGTGGTTTTTCCCTTAACAGGGTTTTCACATTAAAATCCTTTTGTTATGTATTTATGGTTTATTACTTTACTATTTTCATTTAACATATGCATTTTTGGATTTATTGGTATACTCTGCATATTTATTGTGTTTCAGTAAATAGTTAACTTCTTATTGGTAATCATACAGAAGAGAGATTAACAAAGCATTCTGACAAGTAGAAAATTGATTAAAGTATTTCAAGGAATACATCTTGTAGGACAGAAGATAACTTGAGACATAATTAGTGGTTATAAGTTTTAAGGGTTGATTTAAGGATTAATTTTTGAGGCCATTGATTCACCCCCCTCCCCCTCTCAGTTATTACTAACAATTGGTATTAGAGCTTGTGTGCTTAGAAGGAAGGTTTCAAGACCTAAGCTAAAGATCACAAGATGAATAGACACAATGTGTCCAAGTTGAACAAAGATAATTTTGCTTCATCGTAGAGAAGAATAAGACTCCACTTATCAAGTATTGGTAATGATGTTACTCAATACTTTGATGTTGAATATGTGTTGCCCACAGGAGCACCAACAATTGAACAAATGAGAGAGAAGCATGAGCATAATTGCATGATGATAGAGCTTGCTTCCTCACTCTTCGATGCTGAATTTGAAGATGTCAAAACCTACAAGACTGCAAAGCAGATGTGGGACAAATTGATGCTTGTACATGGTGGTGACAAATTTTTTTTGAGAGCCAAGGCAGAAAGCCTTAGAGGAAATTTTGATGATCTCAAAATGAAAGAAGGTGAAAACATCACTCAGTACAACACAAGAATCAAATAGGTATTCAATGCTATCCGAGGAGTTGGAGGTGTACTAGAAGAAGATACAGTGGTAAGTAAAATTCTAAGAACCTTACTACCTACTTATGCTATTACAGTATCTGCCATTCAAGAAATGAGAGCAGTAGAAAATAGAAATGTTACTCTAGACAATTTGATTGAAAGACTGATTTCATTTGAGATGAATAACTTTTCTAATAGTGTCTTACCAAACATAGAGTCTGCATTCAAAACTTCTATGAGAATAAGTAAATCAAGTCATAAAAACACTATGAGAAAAGATAGTGATAGTGAAAGTGAAGAAGATGATCTTGATGAAATTGAAGCACTTATGGCTAGAAGAATGCAGAGAGGCAAAGGTAAATATAAAGCTAAATTAGCACTTATTTGTTTTAATTGTAAAGAGATTGGACACTTTGGTGCAAGATGTACTAATAAAAGAAAATATGATAGAAGTAATAACAGATCATTTGAAAAGAAATATGACAGAGGTGATTACAGAAGCTACCGAAAATTAGAAAGAAGAGATACCCAAGACTACAAGGACAAAGGAAAGAAGGCCAATTACCTAGAAAAATGCAAAGATGATGATACTGACACCAAATCTAATGAAGACATAGAGATGATGTTTGTATTAGTAAAAGATGATTCAGATGATGATGAAGAAAGGTATGTAGAAACTACACTCATATCTAAGGTTAGTAAAAATGATGTCTGGATCATAGATAGTGGCTGCACTCACCATATGACCGGTGATAAGAAAAAGTTTGAGACTTTTGAATACTATAAAGGTGGTTCAGTAAGAATGGGTAATGACACACCTTGTCTAGTTGAAGGTAGAGGAACCATAATGTTGAATAATTACCAGATAAAATTTGAAAATTCTTATTGGGTAAATGGATTGAATTATAATCTATTGAGTGTTTCTCAATTAAATAATTCAGGTCACAGAGTAGCATTTGAAAATAAGAAGGCAAAGATCTTCAATAAATTAGGAAATCTAATTAGTACCGGTGAGTAGACAAAAGGTAACTTATTATATCTGAATGATACTGACACCACTTGTTTGATTGCTACAAATGAAGACATATGGTTGTGGCACAAAAGATTGTGTCATGTGAACTTTGACAACATGATAAAAATTAGCAAAAAGAGAAATGTCAGAGGCTTACCGACGATGACCAAGCCTGACAACATCATGTGTAAGAATTGTCAAAAAGGTAAAATGACAAAGTCTAGTTTCAAAAGCAAAACCTATACATCTGATACCATTATAGAATTAGTCCATAATGATTTATGTGGACCTATGAGGACAAAGAGTTATTATGGAGATAGATATTTTATTCTCTTTGTTGATGATTACTCTAGAATGATGACAATCATGTTTCTATAAGATAAATCAGAAGCATTTAAGATGTTTAAATGGTATAAGGAAATGGTTGAGAAAAAAAGTGGTAAGGAGTTAAAATGATTAAGATCAGATAGAGGAGGGGAATTTATTTCAAATGAATTCACTAACTTTTGTAATGAGCATGGAATCAAAAGATAGGTCACTGCACCGAGAACACCACAGCAAAATGGAGTTGCTGAAAGAAGGAATAGATCCATAGTGGATTGTGCAAGGACACTGATGATAGAGAAAGGTATCACCCAAATATTTTGGAGAGAAGCTATCACTACTACTTTTTATACATTGAACATAGTACAATTTAATTAAGACACCAAAAAGACACCTTATGAGCTATGGTATGGATACACACCAAATGTGAGTTATTTCAAAAATTTTGGCAGACAGTGTTATTTCTTAAAAGATGATAGAAATGGAAAAATTGACTCCAAGAGTGATGAAGGAATCTTTCTAGGGTATTCTACCAAGAGAAAGGCTAATAAATGTCTAAACAAAGCCTCTAACAAAATTGTTGAAAGTGAAAATGTAAAGATAGATAAATTTGTAGAGAAAAATGAAAAGGAAAGCACTAAAGAACCAGAGGAATACAATAGGTTTACTTACAATGAGGAACCTGACACTCTACCTGACCAAAAATGTAGAGCTCCTGAGAAATAGATCATTGCACCCGAGAATTGGGCTACAAATACCGATGATCAGAATATTTCTCAAGATGATGCACAAAGTGATGGAGAATAGAATGAACAAAATGACGATCAAGTTGATAGACATAGAACTGAACCTGTACTTTCCAGATATGTCAGAAGGAACCATCCATAGAACCAAATCATAGGAGACAAGAAGGTTGGTATGAGAACCAGAAGTAAGTCTATAAATACAAGATGTCTTATTTGTGATTATGAGCCCAAATCTGTCAATGTTGTACTAGATAATGATGAATGGATAAGTGCTATGAATGAAGAGATTGAGAAGATTGAGAAAAACAAGACATGAACACTTGTACCAAGACCATATAACAAGAATGTCATCAGTAAAAAATGGATATTCAAGAATAAGCTAAATGAGAATGGATAAGTCACCAGAAATAAAGCAAGACTAGTATGCAAGGGGTATGCACAAGAAGAAGGAATTGGCTATGTAGAGACCTTTGCACCCATTTCTAGGCTAGGAGTGAGAATATTACTTTCTTATTCTGCATGTAAAGGATTCAAGGTATATCAAATGGATGTCAAGTCTGCATTCCTAAATGGAATACTTGAAGAAGAGGTATACATTGAACAACCAAAAGGGTTTGTTGATCAAGACAAGAGGGACATGGTATGTAGACTACACAAAGCCCTGTATGGATTGAAACAAGCACCCCAAGCCTGGTATGAAAGACTTCATTCCTATCTTATAAGTATTGGATTTGTTAGGAATAGTGAAAACAATAATCTTTATTTCAAGGAAGATACTGATGCTAACATCTTGATTGCTAAGATATTTGTTGATGACATCATATTTGGAGGCAATGATATGCTATGTAAATTATTTGCGAGTGAAATGAGAAAAGAGTTTGAGATGTCTATGTTTGGAGAGATCAAGTTCTTTCTTGGTCTGTAGATCATGCAACAAGATGAAGGTATTTTCATTACACAATCCAAGTACATCAAAGAAGTACTAAAAATATTCAAGATGGAAGAGTCCAAACCAATTGGAACACCAATGGCAACTGGATGTAAGCTGAAAAAAGAAGACAAGTCATTAGAGGTAAATCAGACTTTGTACAGATCTATGATTGAAAAAATCATGTATCCTATACATACTAGACTAGATATTGCACATGTAGTAGGAATAGTTGCTAGATTTTTTGCTAATCTCAGGGAATCACATATGACTGCTGTGAAAAGAATCCTAAGATATCTGAAGAATACCAAGGAATATGGCTTATGGTACAAAAGAGAAGGCAAATTTGAACTTAAGGTCTTTACCGACATTGATTGGGCTAGAAATATTGATGACCGTGTTAGGGATTTTTCTTGTATGAATCATAGTGCTTGAAATAACTACTTGAACACCATATCCTTTATACTGATTCAGGGACAAGGAAAGCCTAATTGCTAAGGATTAGATAATATCCTTCTTCATTTTTGAGCTCCACATATGCTCAGGCAGGTTTTACCTTCTAAGATGGATGTTAACACAGTATTTGTTGATGTGGACACTGATTGGTTATGTACCTTTACTGAACCAACTTATGAAGTATCTTGCAAATGACCAAGCATATCCATAAACAATATATTACCATGCAAATCATAGTTATAATCATAACAACAACCAGTGATACAAGGATTCTCATCCTTCTTCCTTTTCTTTATAGGAGGGATAACCTAAGAGATTCACTCTTCAAGGAATCAATAATATGGATAGTGTCCTGCTGACAGAGGTCCTTTAAAAAGTTAAGCTTATATGTTCTTAGTAACAGAGTTTTTAAATTGATTTGGTTTTGATAACTTGGAATATCTGAGACACAGATGGATAATCAGACAATTTCCTGAACCAGTGCCTATCCTTTGGGTTGCAAAGTCAATAATAAGCACAGATATCACAGAAATAACATACACTGAACTGCCTTATAGTTCAAACAATTAGGATAGATTTCCTTACAAACTATCTTTTTACCTCAAGACTACTGTATCAGATCCTTAACAAAGTAGTATGCTCCTTGAAATCATTCACAACATTTAATTCTCTCCTTGAAAGAAACTTGTAAACAACTAAATGGTTACCTTATAACCAGAGTGTTACTGAATACCTTATAAACCTTAACACAGAAAAGCATACATACAAAGTAAAGAGACAACAGTTAAGAAGAGTAAAATTGCACTGTATATTATTTATGTGATCCAGCTCATTCATACATGAAAGATTACACAGCTTAGAAAGATAGATAGAAATCTAGAAGGTCTGAATTTTGTGATATATTATCTCTTCGTTACAAAAATGTTCCAAAAGATCAAATACCCTTAACTATTACAAGTCTTATGATATATATAGATTATAGACCATATTGGAATCCCTAAAGATGCAACAAGCTTCGGATGGTCTAAAAACCCTAACCCTAAAGATGCAAGACAGATAAAAGAGAGAGAGAGAGAGAAGGAACAATGAGGTGACTGAGTCAAAAAGGTAAAATCTGATATCTTTGTTCTTCTCCCAACCTTGCGACTACAATCTGATTTGTAGATGGTAGCTGGTGTAGTTATGCGAAGTCCTGGTAGTTGTTCTCACCTGCTCACCTACATCTCCTTTTGAAATAACTGTCCATCTTATCCATGAACAGTGTAGTGCCAAGTGGTACCTCACTCATTGTCCAAAATTTCTTCCTCTACCACAGGTTTCTTTTTATTGGGTGTTGTCATGACTTCCCATACCTTTACTTCATCATCTGTCGGCCAATTGAAGTCTTGGGTACTCTGTACCTGCACTTTCTGTCTATCCCATCTTGCATCGGTGATGTTCTTGACATCAAGGAGGAATTTTTTGATATCTGTCTTAGCCTTGAATGCTTTATCTAATATTAAATTAAAACCATCAATATCAACCTCCTTTCCCAAAAGAAAAGCCTCTTCACTAGGCATTTTGGTATCAAATTCACCTCTCCAGGCATCTATAGACTTTACCTGGTCATCTTCTCCTTTCAAGGTAGGGATAAACCTATTAAAATCAGCTGAAAAGAGACTCAACTTAGCCTCTATTTGGCTCAATTTCCCTTTGAAGAATGAGAGAGCAATGTTTACCCTTTTGATCTCATCTTCTACCTCTGTGACAATTGGAGGAAAGTCTGCCCTGATGTTCTACAGAGATGTCAATTTCTCAAATAGGATTGCTCTGGCAGACCACTTTGTGAAGTAGGGGTTCAAAATTAGAAGGTACCTTAGTACTTCAGCATGCAATATAGAAAATTTGTTATAAGTATTAATTACAACATCAGATTTTTCTTTGAGGATCTCAATCCTATGTTGTAATATTCCTCTCAATGCTTTCAATGCTATAGCATTCCCCTTTTCTTCATCTACTTTCTGTTCTACAGCCTCTTCTGATCTAGGCTGATCTTCAATCTGGATAGGTGGTGGCTGGGCAGGCACATATACTACCTCTAGTTTTGCCTCTAATTCCTCAGATAATGCTTTTATCATCTGATCTCTTGTGGTATAGCTTTATATGGCATAGATCTCTATCTTTAGATAGTGCACTTGTTTCTTCTAACAGATCTGTATACCTTTCAGACAATTGCTTTGTCTTATCTTCATTTAACTGAGCCCAGTGTGTCATTATTTGGGAAATCTCTAAGTCCCCTGTGTTCTGCACTGACCACACCATCTGATTCCCCACCATATTCTCCTGTATGTTTACTAATTGGGGCTTTTTCTCTTTAGGGCTCATATTCCACATGGCAAAGGCTTGTGACTTTGGGTCATACCCAAATCCCTTGATCATTTCCCCTATCTGGACTTCACTGACCATTTTAAGGTCAGGCTGCTTTCTAATCTGATCTATGACAAATGCAGATGCCAAATCCCAACCTTCAGCTAATAGAATTCCACTTCCTAGTACCATCTTCCTGGCATCCTCAAGAGAAATTTCCTCAACTTTAGGATCATAATTTTGTAGGGCCACAAGAGATTCATTAGTAATTGTTTCTTTTCCATCCATAAGTAATTGGGATTTCAGCTGCTCTACTTTGTGCCACCTAAGGAAGTCCTTGAATTCCTCTGTCTTAACAAAATTGTCATCATCCAGGAACTTCTGCTGGTTAAGCAATCTTTCATCCACACATGACCTTAGTGGGATCTCAATTTTATCTTCTGGATCAGGCATTTTTTTCTTGCCTTGCCTGATTGATTTCCTTAGGTTATGATCATATAACCTGGTACCTGGTATTAAGGCCTTAACCTTGTCCTTTTTCTTACTCTTCCCTTCTCCTGAAGGTTGGCCTAATTCCAATTTTTGCCTCTTTGCAGAAGGCTCTTCCAAATCATCAGGTTGTGTTGCAACAGTTAAGTCTATAATGTGTTGCTCTATTCCCTGCAACTGTGGGATCTCAGCCATTTCCTGCTCTTGGGTCTGTTGTAGTGGAGGAGATAAATAAGGTCGTGCATAGTCCCTATCATCTCCACTTTCATATTCTGATTCTGAATGCTCAGGAGATTGAGCACCTTTCTTTGCAAGGACTGTATTCAATTGATCTAACAACATATAGTAGTTGTCAATCATAGCTTTGATCCTATCAAAATACATGAGGTCAGGGAAAAAACCTCCAAAGGATAGACCATTCCTTTTTATCTGAAGTTGCAGCTTCAACAACTCTTGGATTCTCAATCTTTTCATGTGGATGTCATCTTCATCCAAGTTATTTCTTGTAGCATCCTCCTCTATACACTCACAATGCACATTTGTATTTGGAATAGTAGGAGTGTAGAGTTTCCTGACCCCTACCATGAAGCCTTCTGGGTCAATATATCTATAAGGGGTTGCCCCCATTCTAAACTTTTCCAGCCATTGACTTACTTCATCCATGGCATTATTACCTATTGTAAAATTTGCAATCTTAAATTTCCTAGGGGTTATAGTCCCTTTCTTGTGTGGCACAAAATGTTCATTATCAGTCAACATCAGCTGCCAGATGAATTCCATGGCAGCAGCTCTCATTGGCACATAATAAGGCAAAATATGGGGTGGGTGAATGCACCCAAACACTCTGAATATAGTGAAATTCTCCTCTAAGTAGAAGTCACCCCAATTGTGGTTTCCAGGCCAATTTTCTAAGTATTCACAAGGCCTAAGTAGTTGAATGACCTTTAAGGGAATTCTCATCCTGCTTATTCCCAGACTCTTTATTATTGGATAAACAATCCAATTTTGAAATGTACAAAAGTCACAATCTCTAGAAGTAAAGTTCCAAAACCTAACCCAGAACTGGATAGGATTCGGTTGTGCCTAAAAGAATCTCTGTGGAGATAAATTATTGGGGTCCATGATTGCAAAATTGTAATACAGGAGGAGGTGCATCAAGACTGAATAATGCAAGAATTTTGGTTCCTTCTCCTTAGGGTTTTTCAATTTCTTCTGTGTTGCAATAAAACCCTCATGCATCTCATCGATTATATGCTGGATATAATCATAACTAGTGCTTGAATGCACCTCTTGTAGGTCCAAGACCATCATCAAGATACCATGACCAATTCTTTCTGGGTCTCCATCTATTCCCAATACTCTGCAAAGGGCATAAGCATTGTATTTGATATAAAAATGTAGGTCTTTGTAATAATATGGGTAGGGTTCAGCCTTAGGACCTACATGATCTCTTAATTCTTTTGGCATGTGCTTCTTTAACAAGCTCCTAGCAACACCAGGCTTAGCACTATATCTCTTTTCCTGCTTCTTCATGTCAATTTTGGTAGACATGGTACTAAATAGACCAAATGCTTGCATGAAAGAATTTCTATTTAATACCAACAAGTTAGTGCCATCCTCCCTTTTGATGGTCTTTGGAGGGCATCATAATGATTTTCCAGGTCAAGGAATAGGTCAACATCTAGGAACACATTAGGAACTAATAACCTACCCAGACCAGACGTCCAAGGGTTTGAAACAGGGATAGCCTTATCAGAATTTTTATAAAAATAGGTGAAAAGAGAGTAACCTATTGTGCCCGGGGTTGCAGCATCTCTGATATCTGCAAAGTCATCTTTAAACACACCTGCATTAATCTTTCTATTTTGTGTTGAACCTGGCAATAGCTGAAGAAATTCATCTAAGAAACTAGGCTTTCCTTTCTGCTCCTCTCCACTACCTCCACTCATAGAAGCAACGCTCACAGCCCTACTCATCTTTGCAATACTTTGAGTTTCTTTTCCTTGAAAAAATATTGTAACAAATCTAACTTTCAATATCAGCTATCTATTCTGAGCACAACTCTCTGCAACTTTTAGAAATTTCTAATCACTTTGAAAACACTACAACTGCTCTGAATATCACTTTTCGCTGAAACAACAACTTGGCTCTGAAATCTTAAAACTCGGTGAAAAAGAATGAATGCACTATCCTCTATTTATAGCCATATGATTCAGAGTACATGGCTCATAATTTGGAAATGTCAGTTCTGCCATTAAGTTGCCATGCCGTGAAACTTTGAAAAACCTAGCCGTAGTTGCAAGAAGTTGATAGGAAATCAAAATTCAAATTATGAATCCTTGGCACAATCATATAACATTTAAGACAGCTGACATGTCAACCTCTGACTCATTCTCTGTCATACATCTCAGCTACCTTTTGTCCACAGTAATCAAAATTCTATCCTCTGATTGGTTGCCAAATGATTCTTCCTATCATGTCATCCACTTGGCATCGCATTTTAGATCTCGTGATCAAGCAACCTCGCGACTGCGGAAAGTCTCTTTGTTGTGAGCCATTGTCCTTAACCAGGGTTTGATCTCTAGATTAGGCGATAATATACTTTCTTTACCTTGGCTGACCCAAGTCCATCTGGCGATCAGGCGACAACGGTGAAATTGAAGTCGCGAGGAGTTAACCCTAACTCATCATTCTTTTCCAGACTTGGCGACAAGTCATTGTTTTTAACCTTTCACAATCATCTCCTTAGTCGCTCAGTCGGGAGACACTTTAAAATTTACCTCAACTTATAGCACATGCCTTTTTTCTATTCATAGCGACTTTGTGACCTACCCTAATCGCCAAGTCAGGAGGACTTTTCCTTGGGACACTTTTCTCTCCAGACTTCGTGACTGCCACAGGATCATCTAATTCCTCCATCGGACAGTTGTCGTTTAATCGTTTGATGATCAGTCATGCCCTTAAATTATCTGGAGACCTTGCGACTAAAGGAAAGAATACCTTAGTCTCATTATCGCTTAATCCATCTCTTACTTCTGGCGACCTCCTGACAACCACTTGTCTTATGACAGATGTCATCTATTCTTTTGTCCACTTAACGTACACTGAAAAGCTCATTCATCACCCTGTCCTAGCGACATCCCGACTGAGTAAATTTGCTAGCATCAAACAGCTAGTTGCGGGATCGGGACTATTATCTCTTAATCGTCATTCTGTCTGGAAACTGAAGAAAAACTTAACCGTGAATCTTGACATGTTCAAGCGACTACCCGACTGAAGTGAGATCACCAAGTCTCAAGAAACTGAAGGAATATTCGGTTTTATAATGAGACTACGCGACACAAAGGAAAAGCTAAGTCGGGAGAGCATTTGGAATATTCATCCTGGGCAATGCAACAAGGCAACTTAACTTAAAGCACATGTCTTAAGTGATAGAAAAAAGTAACGATGAAACATAAGACATGACCCAGGGGTTTTAAATGCATCGTTTAACACTTGGATTTTTAGGGTTTTTACAGGGTTTTGACAATTTTCGCAATGTATAGGCATGAAAACCTGAAAATTTGTAGAGGGCAAGACAAGGAACCAGGCAAGGCAGCAAAAATAGGAAATACAACCAACAGAATGAAAGAGCACAATTGGAGGAGCATTCTTTATGGGTGACAGACTTGTCACATGGATCAACAAGAAGCAAGGATGCATCTCTCAATCTACTATAGAGGAAGAGTATGTTGTTGTTGTTGTAAACTGCTCAAATATTGCATGGATTAAATAGTTACTAGAAGGTATGCATATGAAAATTTTAGAACCAATAATTATCTATTGTGATAATACAAGTGCAATAAACATTTCCAAAAATCTAGTCATGCATGCTAAAACAAAGCATATTGCCATCAAGTATCATTATTTGAGAGAACAAGTTCTGGAAAAGGAAGTGATACTTGAGTATGTGCAATCAAATGAAAAATTGGCCGATATCTTCACCAAGCCAATACCCAAGGATGAATTTTAATACTTGAGAAAGAGACTAGGGGTCAGACCCTTGTCTACTAGTAAGTAAGCTAACTAGAAGGCTGCATTAGCCTACATATTATCAGATTATCATTCATGTTGATGTGAGTAGAGAGATGGACTTCAATGATACATCTATACACATCCAAGTATTTACCTACTCCAAGCACTAGAATTATTACTGATGGATTGGAAAATTCAAGGAATATATTACGGATGGAAAGGATCCATTTGACATTACAGTCAAATACTTGTTTTACAAAATATGTATTTGCAAAGATGTTTGTTTGGCATTACTATCAAAGGGAGAGATTAAATCCATTATCAACTTAGGAAGAGATCATACCCATCAAAGTATCCAAAGGGATAAAATGTAACAAGAAAGGGAGAGTACACACAAAGGAAGAGAATTACTGACAAAAGACATCACAAGAAAGGAGAAAAGTCAAAGGGAGAGAGTTTGACATAGAAGGAGAACACATCACATCAGAGAAAGAAATATTCTAGATCTATCCAGTAAAGGGATTGAAGATAGAAAGAAAGCAGCAAGAATTAAATCAAAGCTATTTGAGCTTACCAATAGCCAGCCATTTGTAATAGTTACATTAGGAAAGCTTGATGAAACTGTATATTTCATATTGTATTAGTAATAGTATAGTATGATAATATAGTATGTTGCCATCAATGCCAAAGGAATATATTTATGACATGTAACTGATTGAATGTTTGAAGATGTTAAGTTGATGATTATGCAAGGCATTAAATCAGTTAATGAATTGTATTGTCATTGATGTCAACTTGATATAATTTGTATGGTCATTGAAATACTGCCAAAGACTTCAAAGAACTAATGAATCAAGGCTATGCTATCAGTAATGCATACAAGTCAAGTATTCACTAAGTGACTACATACACCGATGGAGTGCACACTGATAGTTAGAGTAAAAGAGAAAAGTCACAGTATTACCCAATGAGCTAATACACAACATTACTGACGAGTAGAGTTACAATGTTGCCCGACGAGAAAAAAATAGAGTAACCCGATGGAAAGAGTTTCAGTGTTTCCCAACAGAGAAGACAAGGATGGAGATCCCAATGACAACTGAAGTCACACTGACGGAACAGTCAGTCATCATCAATGACTAACTGAAGTGTTGACTGCCAGAACAAAGAGTTCAGAAAATAACAAAATGCTTAGCTATCAAGAAGCTAAAGATAGAATTAATGGATACTTATTATTGTTTTAATCATCTTGATAAAGCTGGAGATAAGTAAGTGATTTAAAGCTGATTTTTTCAGCTGGCAAGAAGATCTCTTTGAGATAAATCAAGAGTTTGCTTTAAATCTATTGGTGAGAATTGTGGAACACGCCAAGAATCAAGAAAGCCAAGAAAAGGGGAAATCATGTCTATATAGAGACAAACCCAATTCATTAGGAATTGGTGGGATGGACAAGAGAATAGAGGAAAGATGCTAAATAAAATCTGAAGGAGAAGAAAGTCTTCATTTAGTCCTGATAAACAAGCTAAGGAAAGAGATAGATTCTGTAGACACCGATGAACAGTGAGACAAGCATCACAGAGCAGAACAATGTGGAGCAAAGGTATAAGTGATTATTTTGATCAGAGAGGTAATGGACTTACAATAGATCTAAAAATGTATGATTGAGTTATATTTATGAACAGATAATTAGTGTTTCAGCTTAACCATTGAAGCATAAAGTCTCTTAACTGAGCAAGACTTAAAAGTCTTTTACAATTGAGATACATCCCAAGGACTATCAAAAATTTTGATCACAAAAGTAGCATTGGATATGTCTGATACCTATTGATAGGCCAATAGAGTTTGATCAAGGATGGTAGCATTAGATGTCAGATACTAGTTGACAAACTATTTCTAAATCCTCTAACAAGGTCACACCTAATAGTGTGTTTGTAACCTTTAACAGGGTTGTCTCCTAATAGAGCTCACTTCAGAAGAGTGAAAATTTAGGGTACCGGTCCTAGTGGTTTTCCCTTAACAGGGTTTCCATGTTAAAATCCTTGTGTTATGTGTTTATGGTTTATTACTTTATTGTTTTACATTTCACATATGCATTTCTAGATTGATTGCTATACTCTACATATTTAGTATGTTTCGGTAAATAGTTAACTGCTTATTGGTAATCATATAGAAGAGAGATTAACAAAGCATTCCGACAAGTAGAAAATTGATTAAAGTATTTCATGGCATACATCTTGTAGGATAGAAGATAACTTGAGACATAATTAGTGGTTATAAGTTTTAAGGGTTGACTTAAGGATTAATTTTTGAGGCCATTGATTCACCCCCCCCTCAATTATTACTAACAGTTTTAATTAAATAATGTTGATTATTTAATTACGTTATAGTACAATATTTAATGAATAATAATTTAAATTTTTTAACAATTAAGTAATTAATTAAAATCACTTAATTATGAATTTTAAAGAGTAATGATGAATTTGAATTAGGATATAGTAGAAGGACGCCAATTAATTAAATAATAAATATTATTTAATTATTGAAGAGGAATGTTCGTAATGTCATTGTGTTAGAGAAATAGGCCATTTTTAAGTGTCTACAATAGGATCTGGGAAGATCAGAAACAGTAAGACGATTTGTGAAAAAATTAGTCGCAAACATCACAAACACGTAGCCATTCCTTTTATGTCCCAGGAAAACATCACCATTGCCATAATGTTCCTTGTATTATGATCCTATATTTGGCATCAAGAAATATTACAACTTCTAGGTCTTAGATCTGCAATTACAAGTCATTTCAGGAATCTGATAGTGGGGAATTAGGGTCTGAAAACACACTTCTCCTATTTCATTTCTAGGTTCATTCAAATTATTCTCCATCCCCTTTTAAATCATTTTTCTTAGTTGATTTAGATTATATCTACTCTTATTTATACTCTTGCACATATATATACCTCTTCTTTCAGTTCTAAGAAACAAAAGAATAAAAACCCTTCAAGCATAGATATTGCATTGACATCTTTCTTATCAAGTGGTGTTAAACATATTTGACTTCAGATTGTTTTCTATTCCAATGTTCCATATTAATTTGGTAAAATAACCCTCTTACATGATTCCCCTATTCATATTATACATTTTGGTGAACCCGACATGAAACATTTTCTCTTTTTATTTTCGTAGTTAGATTGCATTTTCTTAATTGTATGCATTTGTGCTTCTCACATGATTTTTATTTTGGTGGTTAGATCTTCCTTGCATGACATTTCCACTTTGTTTTAGTGTTTAGATATCCTTTCTATGCATTTTTTCTATCATATACTTGCTACATCTTGTGCATTTATATTTGTATGCAGTGCATTGTTTCACTTTATGTATTTTCAATAATGAAGAAAAAGACAAAAACAAAATTTCATGTTGTTTCATATATGTTTTCCTCTTAGATTCATTTTATAATGCATATATTTTCTCAAGGTGATAGTGGATTAGCCTCCCATTTATCACTTTATCCCTCTCCTAAGGACCCTCCTCTCCATAAGGACACATCGTTGCAAGAAGATGTTTTAAACCCTTCTTTCAATAATCTCTCTCTTTCAACAAAAGCGTTGAATATTGATGTTAACTCTTCTCTTGATATGTTCTTCCCCCATGACAATACCTTGCTAAATTTTCATAATCCCCCTTGTGATACTTTTGCTTCTATTCATTTTGATGACCTTCCCTTTAGGAATCAAGATTTAATGTATTATGATTATACTTCTCCCAAAGTTTGTTCTATTCACAATGATCTCTATATTTGGGATGAACCACTAGATACTAATTTAGACTATTCTCTCCCTCATGAAGCAGCCTTGATAAGAGAGTGTTAGGGTTTTTTCTTGCAGGGCCTCTAAAGATGCTTGAATACTTAAACAACTCTATGACTCCCAATGCCTTTGATACTCTAACTCAAGAAAGAGAAAACACTAATTGATGAGGTATCATGATAACACTGGGGATACCTATTATCACTTCCTTTTTAGAGATCCACTGACTCGGGTAGGTCTTACCTATGACTGATTACTGACTTGACAGTATCTTTAGAGTGGATTTTACTTATGTGTTGAATGCTCTATTCTTAGATGGACATGTATATAACAATACAGATAACTATAACTATTATAAGAACAATCTTGACAATCCAAATCAATATCTTAATGACAGCAGACAGTAGCATAATAGGAATTTTCATAATTCTTTCCTTTTGCAATTCTTGTGAATCTAGGAGGAATAACCTATTGATTTACTCTTTAAGAAATTAATAAACTTAAAATTTAATCACATATGAGTACAATTGATTCTACACAAATATTCTTGAAAGTAACTGGTTTAAATGATATTGAATAAGTGGATGATGGCAGATTTACCAAACCAATTCTTCGACCAATGCCTATCCTTGGGCTTATAGAGTTAATAAATGAAGATCCACAGAAAATAGAACAAAATACTATAAGCTTCCTTACAACCTACATGCAACTCAGATAAAATGCATTACAAACTATCATGTCACCTCTAAAATCTTGTATCAAATC
>MU226361.1:3906960-3919547 GCA_018584345.1 Thuja plicata | reverse complement strand
ACTCAGATAAAATGCATTACAAACTATCATGTCACCTCTAAAATCTTGTATCAAATCCTTAAATACTATTATGCTCCCTGAAACTACTCACAAAACTTAGTTCTTTCCTTGAAAGAAACTTGCAAGCCATTAGATAGCTACCTTGTAACCAAAATTCTTTAAAATGCCTTACAGATTTAAACATAAAAGAGCATTCACAACAAGTAAAGAGACAACAAAATGACAGAGTAAAATTGCACTGTATTTTATTCATATGTTTTTTGCTTCAATACATGAAAATCTTGAAGACACAGACACAAATCAAGAAAGTATGATTTTCAATTTATTTCATCCTCTTTTAGCTTTTACAATTTTGGTCTATTTATAGGTCCTTAACTATCTTGGAATCCTTAATGTTAGGATGCAATAAGCTTCGGATGGTTTAAGGAACCTAACCTAAAAGTACAAAAAAGACAAAGAAAGAGAATGTAGAAGCGGTGGAGAGACAAAAATAGGGGATGAAATCTGATACTCTTTGTCCTTTTCTGGAATATGGCACCTTTGTCTGACAGTATTCAGGATAGTTTCTGATATTTATATCAAGGTTAAGTGACTACCATTATAGGCTAACTTACACTTATGCTTAGTAATAACTAACCTCCATGTGCTCAATGGTCAGGAACCAAGTGTTCCCCTTCATTCTTCATCCAAGATTTCCTCCTCTACCACAGGCTTCTTCTTCTTGGGCTTGGTCAACAGGTCCCATGCTATCACTTCATCCTCTACTGGCCAATTAAAGCTCTGTGTACTTTGGACTTGTGCCTTCTGTCTTTCCCATCTGACATCTGTAATGTTTTTAACATCCATTAAGAATTTATTCATGTTAGTCTCTGCCTTGAAGGCTTCATCCAAAATCTTATTCAAACCTTCCAAATCCAAATATGATCCTGAAATAAATGCCTCACTGCTGGGTATTCTACTATCAAATTCACTTCTCGAGGTCTCCAAAGCCTTAACTTGATCATCTTCTCCTTTCAAAGGAGGAACAAAGATATTAAAATTTGGAGAAAATAGGCTTAACTTAGCCTCTACCTGATTCAACTTACCTTTAAAAAATGACAAGGCTATATTAACCTTTTTGATTTCATCTTCAACCTCAGTTACAACCTCAGGTAAATCTTATCTAAGAGGTTGCAAATAGGCAAGTTTTTCAAACAATTGAACCCTAGGAGACGAATTAACAAAATAGGGGTTCAATGTGGCAATATACCCTGTTACTTCTGCATGCAAGGTGGGCAGTTTATTATAAGCATTCAAGATGACATATGTTTTATCTTTGAGTATCTCAATCCTATGCCACAAGATGCATTTAAATGCACTTAGGGCTATCTCATTTTTATTCTTTCCCACATCTTCCTTTTCAACTACCTCCTCTGATTTTTCTTTCTCCTCTATTTGTAAGGTCTGTTCTAGAGGCACATAAACCACTTCAGGTTTCTCTTCTTGTTGTTTCAGCAACTCAGCAATTACCTTATCTTGCTATTGTATCTTTATGTGGCACAATTCCCTATCTTTGGCTAGGGTACTAGTTTCCTCAATCAAAATTTTACACTTCTCAGACAATTGCTTTGTCTTGTCTTCATTTAAGTGAGCCCAATGAGTCATAATCTGAGAAATCTCTAAATCTCTAGTGTTCTGCACAGTCCAGACCATTTGGTTCCCCACCATGCTCTCTTTAATATCTACTAGTTGAGGCTTCTGGTCCTTGGGAAATAAGCTCCACATGGTGAAGGCTTGTGATTTTGGACTATATCCAAATCCCTTTATCATATCACCCATCTGAACTTCACTTGCCAATTTTAGGTCTGGCTGCTTCCTGATCTAGTCAATAATGAAAGTTGAGGCTAAGTCCCAGCCTTCAACAAGCAAAATGCCACTGTTCAAAACCATTTTTCTTGCCTCATATAAAGAGACATCCTCACTATCAGGATCATAGGCTTGCGAAGCTAGAAAATCCTCATTTGTGACTGTTTCTTCTCTGTCTACCTTCAACTGAGCTCTTATTTGCTCTTTCTTGTGCCATCTCAGAAAATCTTTGAATTCATTAGTCTTAACAAAGTTATCATCACTCAAAAATTGTTGCTGATGCAACAACCTCTCATCAATACATGCCTTTAGAGGCAACTCTACATCTTCTTCCTCATCTTGTTGTTGCCTCTTCCCCTGTCTGATTATCTTCCTTAGATTATGATCATATAATCTATTTCCAAGAATGAGGGCACTTATTCTATCTCCTTTCTTCTCTTGCCTAATAGAAGAAGTCTGACAAGGATCAACTTTTTGCCTCTTTTTAGTAGGCTCTTCTACATCATTTGGCTATGAGACATCAGTTAGGTCAATGATGTGGCCTTGTTATCCTTGTACCTGTGCTACCTCTACAACATCTTATTGAGGTTGGTCATATTGAGGTGGACAGGCATAATCACCCTCACTGTCACTCTCATATTCTAATTCTGAATACTCAGGCTCCTTTGCTCCTTTTTTATCCAAAACATTATCCAATTGTTCATAGAGTACATAAAAATTATCAATCATAGCCTTAATATTATCAAAATAAGGCAAATCAGGGTAAAAGTCTCCAAAAGACAACCCATTTCTCTTTATTTTCTTTTCTAGATTCAACAACTCATGAATTATTTCTCTTCTTATCCTTATCTCCTCTTCATCCAGAAGATTTCTTGTGACATCCTCTTCTATACAAAAACCATGCACATTTGTATTGGGGATGTTAGGAGTCAAAAGTTTCCTAACTCCTGCCATGACTCCCTCAGGGTCAATATATCTGTATGGTGTTGCTCTCATCTTTCATTTCTCCAACCATGCACTTACTAAATCAATGGCACCCTTGCCAATAGTAAAGTTAAAGATTTTAAATTGTGTAGGGGTTAGGGTCCCCTTCCTATGTGGTGCAAAATGTTCATTATCTGTCAATAACAATTACCAGATAAACTCCATGGTAGCAACTTTGGATGACACATGATAGGGTAGGACATGAGGCAGATGTGTGCATCCATATACCCTAATCATGGTAAAATTCTCTTCTAAGAAGAAGTCTCCCTAGTTGTGATCACCCTCCCACTTGTCCCTATACTCACAAGGTCTCAATAATTGCAGCACCTTCGCTGGGAATCTAGTTTTGGTAATACCCGTGCTCTGCATCAATGGATATACAATCTTATTTTCAAATACACAAAAATCACAATCCTTGGATGTATAATTCCATATCCTAACCCAAAACGGAATAGGATTAGGCCTGTCCTAGAAAATCCTCTGAGGATTCAATTTATTCACATCCATAATCCCATAGTTAAAATGCAACAACAAATGCATCAAGATGGAATAGTGGAAGAACCTAGGCTCCTTCTCCATAGGGTCCTTCATCTTATTTTGCATAGGTACAAATCCTTCATGCATTTTGTCAATAATGTGTTGTATGTAGTCATAACTGGTGCTAGAATGCACCTCTTGCAAGTCTAGTACCATCACCAAAATTCTGGCATTTATTTTCTCTACCCCTATATCTATCCCTAACACTCTACATAAAGCATAGGCAATATAATTGATATTGAAATGTAAGTCCTTAAAGAAATAGGGTGTAGTTCCAGGTATAGGAGTAAGATGGTTTCTAACCTCTTTAAGCATATGCTTCTATAATTGACCCCTAGCAATACAAGGTTTTAACCTGTACCTCTCCTCTTGCTTAGTAATGTTTATCTTGGTAGACATGGTACTGTATAAGCCAAACGATTGCATAAATAAATTCCTATTTAACATTAATAGGGTAGTGCTGTCATTTTTCTTGATTGTCTTAGACAAGGCATCATAGTGGCTACAAAGACCTAAAAAGAAGTCTACATCTATATAGACATCAGGGATAATTAACCTAGCAAGACCACAATTCCAACGGTTTGACACTGGGATGACCTTATCATAATTATTATAGAAATAATTGTAAAGAGAAAAACTTGTTGATCCCAGAGTGGAAGCATCTCTGATCTCACAATAATCATCTACAAGTAGATTTGCATTGGCCCTCTTTTTTTGTGTAGACCCCGGAAACAGCTTCAAGAACTCATCAAAGTAATTCCTTTTCCCTTTTGCATCATCATCAACTTCATCACTCCTTCCACTGGTTGAAGCCACACTGACAGCCTTACTCATCTTGTTCTGTACCAACCTCCTCTCTTACCAATATTAAAACAAATCTATGTTGAGAACTCGCTGCTCTTCTCTGTTCACTGCCTAACAATTTAGGAAACTTGATAACTGGATAAGTACCCTACAACTGATCAATCTCTACTTTATAAAAACAAAATACCTAGCACTTCTTCGCTCTGTAATTCTGAGAGTATGATAAGTTGAAAATGAACTTTTGATCAACTCTTATGGTAACTGTTCTAAGTACATAGCTCATCATTGGAAAAACAATTAATTATGCTTTCAATTCAACATGCTGTGAAATTAATTGAAATCCTAGCCGTAGCTTATGAGTGTGATAGGAAATCAAATTCATATGTATACGTCTTAAGAAAAACCCTTATAAAATTTGAATAAGGTGACATGTCTTCATATGATTGGTTCTCTGTCAGACATCTCAGCTACCCTTTTTCATATAGAAACTAATTTCCAAGATTTTCATTGGTCACATAATCTCCACATTGTCATATCAACAACTACTGCCTTTTATCATTTTTCATATTCAGCGACCATGCGACTGTGCAGTATCTCCTTGTTGCTGACCAAATCTCTTAACCCTTAATCCTCCTGGAGATCTAGTGACTGTGTGATTTTCTTTACTTGGCTAACCATAGTTCACTTCTAGCGATTACACGATTGCATGAATCAAAATTGCTAGACAAGATGCTTAACTTAGAGTTTATTTGGAGACCCCGCAACTAGCCTTAGTCACCCAAGTACTGATTAAAAATGCTTCTTGATGTTACTTTCAAAGACTACGTGACAACCTTTACCTTTTGGTTTTAATTCAGAGACTATGCGACTAACAGTTATCTATTTGTCATGGCACCTTTTCTTATCATGCAAATATGATGGAGACTTGGTGACTACCGTTGATCTCATTACACTCAAGATTTGATGGTTGCGCTAAGTCACTGAGTATATTAAAAAAGGCCTTAAATCATTTGGAGACTACATGACAAAATGTAACTTTACACCTCTTAGTCTCTTAATCACCAAATGACCTTTTTCTTTTGGGAGACCACGCAACTAACCTTCATTCTGCCCATTTTTAGACATGTGTCTCTTTAAATTGTTTATCTCTGAATCACTAATTAAACACTGACCTAGCATATTAATACAGTGACAACCCGACTGTCATATATTCTAAACCTTGTAGTTTGTCGTGAAGTCTTGGCACCTTTCACTTAACTATCATTTTACTTGGAGACTATGTGACATGAAATTTTTAACATGTCACTTGACTGCATCCCAATTTAGAGACCCCACGATTGAAGCAATCACTAAGTCTCATAAAAATTTACTAACTGCTAGCCTCTTTGCGCGACACCGCGACTTAACTATTTGCTTTAGTAATGCTTGGTGATGTGTTTCTTCATTGGGAGACTTCGTGACTGAAGGGTTCCGCCAAGTCTCATAAAAAATAAGGAATATTATATTTCTTTAAGAGACATCTCAACAATAGTTAATCGCCAAGTCTCCAAACTAAATGGAATATGCTTATGGGATCAAGACACTAGGTGACCATCACAAAAGGCACATGACTTAAGTTTTTCAAAAAGGCAATCCAAAATTAGAAGCTCGATTGACATTTTATGGCTTTTTTGCATTTTACTTAGAACATAGCATAGGGTTTTGGGTTTTTACACTTCTCATGTGGATTTTGACCTAAAAACTCAAAAATTTCACAAGAATACTTCAAAAATGGGACATACTTTTCTAATTTGGGAAAGAACTTGGCATGAAGACACAAAATTTTAGGGCAAAGTAGCAAAACCTGGAATACAACCAATAGTGGCTCTATCTGAGGATTGACTAAACATAGTTTATGGCTAAGAAACATAGAATCTCTGGTTGTAGACCTTTTACAAAATGACTAGGATGCCAACTAACCTAAGACAGAAGGGAAACTATTTACAACATTTACACACACAAAAGGAAAATATTCACAATATAATACATACTTACTTGTGCATTATTTTGATTCTTAATTAAAGAAAGGCTTCAAGAATTTCCCATGCATAGGCAACTCAAAAATTTCTCCCTCCATATTCTTCAACAAGTAAGAGTATTTTCCAAAATCTTCTGAAATAATGATTGGTCCTAGCCATAAAGACTCAAATTTGTTGTGTTTACCTTTGTCTTTTGCTCTTGCATTCCATTGGAGAACTAGGTCACCAGACTGGAATTTCCTCTTAGTATCCCTTTTATAAAAAGGGTACTTCATCTTTTGCTGCAACTTTATGTTTTCCTTTTGACTATTTCTCCTTGCTTCATCCAATTCTATCAACTAAATCATTCTATTATGCATATTATCAGAAACATCTAAATGTTCTTCTTCTATAAATTGACATATTAGAAATAGATTTTTGATAGGAAATCTTTCTTGTAGACCATATACCAGCTCAAATGGAGACTTACCAGTTGCCTTTTTATCTATTACTCGTTCAGCCCAAAGTGCTAGTTTCAACTTAGTATGCCACGTTCTTTTATTCTTTTCCAGAGTCCTTTTTAGTATCTTCAATATACTCTTATTACTAGACTCGGCTTTTCCATTAGCCTATGGATGATATGGGGATGAATATGATATTGTAATCCCATATTTTTCACAAAAACTTGTCATTTCTTCTGATCTAAAACTCATGGCATTGTCCATTACTAACTTAGCAGGTACACCAAATCTAGTTATAATATTCTCCATGAGAAATTCAGTGACTACCCTACTTGTTGATTTCTTTGTAGGGATAGCTTCAATCCACTTGGTAAAGTAATCTATGGCAACTAATATCCAACTATGTCCTCCACTAGAATTTTCCTGAAATTCACCAATAAAATCAATCCCCCACATAGTAAAAGGAGCTTCAGTGCTGACTGGATTTAGCGACAAAACACCTGCAAATTTTAACTTGTTAGAGAACCTTTGATATGGTTCAAAATTCCTGACATGTTCATAAGTATCCTTGAAAAGATTAGGACAATAATACCCAGCTCTTAAAATCTTATGGGTAGTAGTCTTAGCAAAAAAATGACCCCCAAATTCTCCTTCATGCATTTCACTCAAAAATTTCTCAGCTTGGTATTTGTCAAGACATAACAACAATACACCATTCTTATCTTTCCAAAACAAGTCACCCTGGATCAAAGTGTATTTGTGAGTTTGCAATTTTAGACTTCTTTTCTGATTTTCTGACAAATGAATAGGATACTTAGCATTTTTGAGAAAGAAAACAATATTAGCATATATGGTTGCCTTTATATGCTTGTAATAGCTTGATCATGCATTTCTATCTGATTTATTTGTACTAGATCCAAGTTCTCTTCTATCATAATATTTTCCAGACCTTGTCCTCTTATCAATTTTGTAATATGGATTTTAAGGTTAAACTCTTATATTCTGGTGATCCATTTACACCTCTTACCAGTTACCTCTAACTGTGTAAGGATATCTTTCACTGCTGAATGAGGAGCATAAGCTTGTATCTTAGCACAAACCAAGTATGGTCTAAAATATTTTACAGCTTTTACCAAGGCATAAGCCTGCTTTTCCATTATTTCATAATTAAGCTCTGTAGCTTGAAAGGATTTACTGTAAAAAGCAATTGGGTGTTCAAACCCTTGTTCATCCTTTTGTAACAAAATAGCAACAATTGTATGAAAAGATGCAAAAGAAAACAAAGAGAAAGGCTTGGTATAGTCTGGAGATTTCAAAACTGGAGCCTCTTGTACTGCCTTTTTTATTTTTTCAAATGCTTGTTGGGCTTCTTCATTCCAAAAAAATTTGGCATCTTTCTTTAGCAATTTTACAATTGGTTTAACAATTTCTGCAAAATTTTCTATGAATCTTCTGAGAAAGTTGATCTTTCCTAAGAAAGATTGTGCACCTTTTAAGTTCTTTGGAGTAGTCACTCTTTGAATTGCTTCCACTCTCTCAAGGTCTATTCTTTCCCCTTCTCTAGACACTATATGTCCTAGAAACTTTCCCTCTTTTACTGCAAAATGACACTTCTTGGGATTCAGTGAGACACCATATTCTAATGCCTTATTAAAAATCTTACCCAAGTGATCACAGTGATGTACTGCCCTTTTAGAATATGTAGACAAATCATCCTGATAAATGACCATGAATAAATCTATGAATTCTTTGAAAGAAACATCCATGGCCCTTTGAAAATTTGCCCCTACATTTATTAGTCCAAAAGGCATTCTAATATATACATAGGTTCCCCATGGAGTAGTTGATGCAGTCTTATACTACTCTGATTCTTTAACTAGGACTTGGTTGTATCTTGAGAAACCATCCATCATAGACAGCAACTCACAACCAGTCACCTTATGCAACATTGCTTCCATATTAGGTAAGGAATAATTATCTTTCAATGAAGCAATATTTAAGTTTCTAAAATCCACACACAGTCTAATATCACCATTTTTCTTCCTGACTGGCAATAAATTTGATACCCAAGTTGAGTGTCTGATTGCTGGATTATCCCAGCATCCTTTAGTTTCATCAATTCTTGTTGCATTTTAGGAGCCAACAAGGGTTTAATAGGCCTTTGTTTTTGCCTAAATGGTTTCACATATGATTTCAAAGAGATTTCATGTTGAAAAAGGTCCTCTCTATATGCTTTCAAGTCCTGATATGACCAAGCAAAGACATGTTTATATTTTCTCAACAATTTGATTAGATTTATTCTTACATGAGAGTCCAAACCCTTTCCAATATTAACTATTTGAGGACTATTTTTAGATCCTAGGTTTATTTCTTCTAAATCCTCAACTTTGGCATGCTTATCTTTGATGAATCATTCTGTTGACTACTAAACAATGCTTCAAGCTCAACCAAACCCCTAGGAATCTGATTAGATCTTAACTGGACAACCTCATTTCCCAAAAAGTAGTCTTTTACATCATTATTTTCTAGTAAAGTACTACAATCTATACTCTAATTTTCATAATGGTCTAGACAATGTATGAACCTCAGAATATCTTGATCATCTTGGAAAACTTGCCAGTTCTATATGTTGTCTGGAACAACTGGTCTTGTTTTGACTTCTAGTATTGACACCCCTTGTAAGGTCAAATCATCATTTTTTAAAGCAACATTTGCTAAAAAATCAGCCATTATATTTTTTGACCTTTCTAACCAACTTATGTCAAAGGCATCAAACATTTCAATTTGATCCCAAATAGCATATTTGTACATTTTCAATCTGTCATTTTTTACAGCATATTTGGATCTGACTTGAGCTACTACCAACTCAGAATCACCATAAACCTTTAAACACTTTATACGATGTTTGATAGCAATTTCAAGTCCCAAAAACAAAGCCTCATATTCTATAGTATTGTTTGTACATTGGAAGGATAATAGAAATGAATACTTAAAAGTGGTACCTAATGGGGATATCAATAATACACCTGCCCCTGATCCTTCTTGTTAGCACTTTTTCTTGCAATACTTACCTAATGATGATAGTATACCCGGTAAACTCAGTTACAACCTCTTTTAGGCAAGAGAAAGACTAATTTCTAAGGATTGGATAATATCCTTCTTCATTTTTGAGCTCCATAGACTCAGGCAGGTTTTACCTTTTAAAGATTACTGATATCTCAGCCTATGTGTTTGGTGGATTGTTTCATTCAGTGGTTATGAACCAAAAACCTCACTGTAACAACTTATAGAACAACTTAGAGATTGCAATGACTAACTTAAAATATATTTCTATAAGCCAGGATATGGCTTTGAGAACATAGACCAATGAGTCAAGGATTTGCATCTTTCTTCCTTTTGTCCTTAGGAGGGATAACCTAATGATTCACTCTCTAAAGAATCAACAAAGTGGACACTGTCCTACTGACATAACTCCTTGATGAGTTCAGCTCATATATTTTAGTGACAAGTGTGTTTGGAATAATTTTGAATGTTTCAAAAACTTAGATGATGATATATTATCAGACCCAGGTCTAGATCAGTGCCTATCCTTTGGGTTACAGATTCAAAAGCTTGAAGTTTCACATAAACAAAACATTGTAAGCTGCCTTACAACCTACATGCAATTAGGATAAGTTGCCTTCCAAATTATCTGATTGCCTCTAAAATACTATATCAAATCCTTAAATACTGATATGCTTCCTGAAACTACTCACAAAACTTAGTTCTTTAGATGAAAGAAACTTGCAAGTAATTAGATAGTCACCTTGTAACCAAAATGCTTCGGAATGCCTTACAATCTTAAGCATAAAAAATCATGCACAGGAAATAAAGAGACAACAATAAGAAGAGTAAAATTTCACCATATTTTATTAATATAATCCTTCCTTCATACATAAGAAAAAGCTTTGAAGCTTGAAAGAACACAGGAACAGATTTAGAAAGGCTGATTCTTTACATTAATTTTCATCCCCCTCTCTTTACATTAGAACTCTCTTATATATATATAGGTCTTCAACCATCTTAGAATCCCTTTTCAAAAGGATGCTACAAGCTTCGGATGGTCTCAGAAAACCTAACCCTAAAACTACAGAAGAGACAAAAAGAAAGAGAGAGAAGAAGCGGTGGAATGACCAAGTCAAAAAGATAAAAATAGATATTCTTTGTTCTTCTCCTGATCTAGCGAATTGAATGTGATAGTATATATGGTAGATGGAAGTAGTTATGTCGAGTCTGGATGACTGTGCTTTTAGATTTACCTACATTTTCCTTTTGCAATAACTATCCTCTTTATCTTCAATGGTGAGGTATCAAGTAGTCATCCTTACTCATCGTCCAAAATTTCTTCTTCTACTGCTGGCTTCTTTCTCTTGGGTGTAGTCATCAACTCCCATGCTTTCACTTCATCATCTAATGGCCACTTGAAGTCCTGAGTACTCTGTATTTGGACCTTTTTCCTGTCCCTTCTTGCATCAGTGATATTCTTGATATCTAGTAGAAACTTATTGATGTCAGTTTCTGCCTTGAAAGCTTCATCCAATATCTTATTGAACCCTTCTACATCAATATCAGTTCCTGAAATAAATGCCTCACTACTAGGCATTTTGTTGTCAAACTCACCCCTCCAGGCATCTAAGGCCTTCACTTGATCATCATCTCCTCTTAAGGAAGGTATAAATCTGTTAAAATCATCAGAAAAGAGGCTTCACTTTACCTCAATTTGGCTCAATTTGCCCTTAAAGAATGAGACAACAATATTAACTCTTTTGATCTCATATTCAACTTCAATCACTATTTCTGGCAAATCTGATCTCAGGGCTTGCAATGATGCTAGCTTCTCAAATAATTGCACCCTAGTAGACCACTTAGTAAACTAGGAGTTTAGGACAGCCAAATACCCCATTACCTCAGTGTGCAAAGTTGGCAATTTGTTATAGGTATTGAGTACAACATCAACTTTATCTTTTAAGATGTCAATTCTATTTTGTAGCACACCTTTCAATGCTCTTAAAGCAATTGCATTCCCTTTCTCTTCCTCAGCCTTTTCCTCAACCACCTCTTCAAAATTTTCTTTGTCTTCAATTTGCAGGGGCTGTGGTTGTATAGGTATATACATCACCTCAGGCTTTGGTTCCAATTCTTCCATCAATTTATTTATCATTTGATCCCGTTGGTAAAGTTGCATTTGGCACATTTTTCTATCTTTTGCCAATGCACTAGTCTCTTCCACCAATGTGCTACACCTATCAGACAATTGTTTAGTTTTGTCTTCATTCAAGTGAGCCCAGTGTGTCATGATTTCAACCAAATCCCCTATATTTTGCATCGTCCACACCATTTGATTGCCCACCATATTCTCCTGAATATTCATCACTTGGGGCTTTTGATCTTTTGGGCATAGGCTCCACATTGTAAAGGCCTGAGACTTTGGGCTATACCCAAATCATTTTATCACATCACCTATCTAAACTTCACTAGCCATCTTGAGATCTGTCTATTTCCCTATTTGATCAATTATGAAGGCAGATGCTAAATCCCAGCCCTCAGCCAATAGTATTCCACTTCCTAGTACTAATTTCCTAGCATCCTCTGGTGAGATATCCTCATTTTCAGGATCATAAGTTTGCAAAGCCACCAATGCCTCATTAGTTATGGTCTCCTTATCATCAACTGTCAGTTGAGCTCTTATTTGTTCTTTCTTATACCATATCAGGAAGTCTTTAAACTCCTCAGTTTTCACAAAGTTATCATCATTCAAAAATTCTTGTTGATGAATCAATCTCTCATCAATATAGGCCTTAAGAGGCAATTCAACCTCATCATCTAAATCAGGCTGTTGTTTCTTACCTTCCCTAATTTCTTTCCTTAGGTTATGATCATATAACCTATTTCCAGGTACTAAGGCCTTAGCCTTATCTTT
>MU226361.1:3885690-3905723 GCA_018584345.1 Thuja plicata | reverse complement strand
TCCTTTGGGTTTTTCATCCTCTTCTGTGTTGCAATGAAACCCTCATGCATTTCATCAATGATATGCTGAATATAATCATAACTAGTATTGGAGTGGACCTCTTGTAGGTCCAACACCATCATCAAAACTCCTACATCAATCTTCTCTGCATCACCATCAATCCCTAGCACTCTACACAGGGCATAGGCAACATACTTGATATAGAAATGTAGATCCTTGTAATAATATGGGCTGGTCCCAGACATAGGATCCAAATACTTTCTCACTCCTTTCAGCATATGTTTCAGCAACTGGCTTCTAGCAATACCAGGCTTCAAAGTATATGTTTGTTGTTGCTTCCTCATGTCAATTTTGGTGGACATGGTGCTATATAAGCCGAAGACTTTCATGAACAAATTTCTGTTCAATATTAATAAGGCAGTGCCATCATCCCTTTTAATTGTCATGGACAAAACATCATAATGATTGGCCAGGTCTAGAAACAAGTCTGCATCTACGAAGACATCAGGAACAATTAACCTGGCTAAACCACAGGTCCAAGGGTTTGACACTGGGATAGCCTTATCAGATTTCTTATAAAAATAATTGAAAAGAGAAAAACCTATTGTTCCTAGAGTAATAGCATCTCAAACATCTCGATAGTCATCAATTAGCACATTTGCATTTGCCCTTTTATTCTGAGACAAACCAAGAAGTAGATGGAGGAATTCATCTAAATAATTAACTTTTCCCTTGGCCTCGTCTTCCACCCTCTCACTTTCACCACTGGTCGAGGCTACACTGACTGCTTTGCTCATGTTTTCAGTGCTTGAATCTCCTCTTCTTTACCGGTATTGAAACAAATCTATCACTGAGGTCCACTGACTGCCTTGTGCACAATTCTGGAAACAATGAGCTCTTTGAACAATGGAAAACCCTACAGTTTTCTAAATTTTCACTTTGTCAGACAATTGAACTCTTCACGTTTTGGAATTCTAAAAGCAAGGTGAATGCAAATGAATAAGCCATCAACTCCTTATAGTAACCGTTTGCAGTACATAGCTCATGATTCTTAGAACATCAATTCTGTCTTTAATTCCACATACTGTGAACATAATTGAAAACCTAGCCGTAGTTTCCTGAGTGTGACAGGAAAATCAAATTTATAAAATTGAATCCTCAGTAAAACCTTACAAAATTCAAATGAGCTAACATGTCACACTGGGATTGACCCACTATCATACATCTCAAATACCATTTTCTGTGCAGTAATCAAAATCTAAAAGTCTGATTGGCTGATGAATGATTCATACTGACATATTTGATACTTCCGCCTTTTTACAAAATTTGGCATCAAGCGACCATGTGACTACACTTATTCTCTTTGTCGTTGATCCCAATTTTTAACCCGTGATTTATCTAGAGACATGGTGACTACACAACTTCCTTATCTTTGCTAACCACAGTCACCACTTGGCGATCACGTGACAATGAGGAAATCAAAGTCGTGAATGGTTATCACTAACCCACATTCTTTTATGAGACTATATGACAAACTGTTAGTGTTAACTTGTGCAGTTATCTCTTAGTTGCCAAATGTTACCTTTCCCTTATCAGACTGCATGACTGCCCTTAGTCGCCTGATTTCTGAAAGAAAATGCTGAATGCCAAAACTTCCTGAGACATCACGACAAGGCATCCTTCCCCTTAATTTATTTGACAACCTTGAAAAAAACCCTTAGCTACTGAGTCACGAGGACCTTTCTCCTTAGGCTCTTTTATTCTCAGACTTGGCGACTACCATAGGATATTTCAATTATTTTATCTGACGACTGTCGCTTAATCGCCAAGTAACTTCTCATACCCTTAAAATATTTTGAGACCTTGCGACCAACAGAAACTCCTAGTTAGTCTCGTAGTCGCTGAATAAATCTTTACCTTTAAGTGATTACTCTAGAGTCCATTTACCTCCTGACACATGTTTTATTTTGATTTGAAAGCTAAGTTATCTGGTGACAACCCGACTGTGCTTTATCCCAAACTGCAAAAGGTTATTCGCAAGGTCTCAGAAGTTTTTACTTAACCGACATCTTTTCTAGAGACTATGCGACAAAGGATTTTGTATCACACTTCACCTCAGACTCATTTAACGATTACACAACACAAGGTAATCGCAATGTCTCTTAATAAACCCTTGACCGCTGAAAACTTCTTGTGACCTCCCGAATTATCTATGGGCCCCTTGACATATTGCTATTTTGTTTAATCATTCTGCGATTATGCGACATAAAGTAAATCATGAAGTTTGGGAAAGAAAAAAGAATATTTTGATGTTGCATGAGACAACGTGACAAAGGATAATCGCTAAGTCAGGGATAAAAAGGAATATGTTGTCTTCAGTTATGCGACTAAGTGATCAGAATACAACTCATGACTCAAGTGAGGCAAAAAGGTAACGGAGAAACATAAGAAAACAACACCTTAGGGTTTTTCTTCAAATTGGAACAATGAAAAAGAGCTAGGGTATCAATTCTTTTGAATATTTTCACAGGTTTAGGCTTGAAAACATGAAAAATTGGAGAGGGAAAACCACAAAGCTGAGGGAAAACAACCAAAACCTGGAATACAACCAACACTTCTTTTGAGCAAGCCCCATCAAAGTACATTTTCCACAATCCATCTCCCTACTTAATCAACTCTCTGTTTATAGGATCAATCTCTTCATGCTAACAATAAAGTTCACTTTTTTGCATCCTAAAATTCTCCATATCAATGTCAATGCAACAATTAATGTTAGTGTCTTCAAAATTTTCTATCATGTGAGGAGTTCTACTCTCCCTTAAGACCTTAACATTTTCTCCAGCAATATTAAAAGTAGCATATGATAAATCATTTTGTATACTACCTCCCATTGAAGCACTCCACTTTCTTGACAGCAACATACCATAATGTGGTGGTATGTCAACCACCAAAACATTGATAGTCATTACTACATCAAGGAAAACTGCTAATTTATAAGGCATAGCCTCAATGGTACCAATCACAGGGACCTCTCTAGAGTCCATAGCTTGACATCTCCCAAAAGGAGTATCAACTTGTAATCCCATTTCCCTCACGATTTCTACTGGCATAACTATATTAGATGCTCCTGAATCAATCATACAATTTTTTAGCATCTTATCATTAATTATCAATGAGAGAAAAAATGGGTCAACAACTTTTGGGGAAGAAGTTGTATTCAAGAAAACTTGAGGAATCTCATATGTTAACACTTCAACTTCCTTCCCTTTGGCAATTGGTTTCTTGCTATTATTTTCTGGACTTTGAACCTTTTTTATGGGCACACTGTTCAACAATGAAATTACCTTTTCCTTATGTTCTTTAATTCTCATCATCTCTAGAAATGGTACCTTAACTGTCATTTGGGACAAACATTGACCTATATCTACTAGAGTATATTTCACATTTGAATATTTTGATCTATCAATAGTGATATCATTTTCCTCATTATGTTCATTCAGAGCTGACTCTTTTAATTTTTTGTTCTCTATCTTTGGCACAGGAGTACTTGTTCCTTGTCTTTTCAAATCCCCTTCTTGTACAACATTTGGTTCAAGGGCTATTTTAATAATTTTGACCTTATGTTTATGTACATTTTCAATAGGTCCTTCCTTTTTTTGCATATACTTAGCATCTATCTTATTTTCTTTTAGAAAGACACATGATGGCTAGCTACCAGTACCACCCACTACTTTGTTTCTCAGATGATAGTTGTTTCTAGCTTTGTTCACTAAATCTTTAGTTATCCTAGCTTTCTCTTCATCTAAAGCTTTCCTAATAAATGAAACATCCTGATTGTCTTGAGCATAACATCTTATATAATCATTAGTTCCCTCAGTTTCACTATCAGATAATATCTATTGATGATGATTTTCCACCCTCCTTTGAGAAATACAAGAGTCGTGATTTTCATTTTCACTGTCTGAATCTATATCATGGCATGAGTAAGTATTTGTCATACTATGATCACACTGTTCACCCTCATCATTTCCCTGTTCTTTACTTACTCTCAAATCTAAGGAAATGACACCAAAATCAGGGTTATGAGGGGCCTCACAAGCCTCACACCAAGGATCATCATTGCAAAAATGGACAACATTTTTATGTAGAGGGTCGGGTATTTTGTTATCTGTCTTTTCTTTTCTAGGTAGAATAACAGGCTTCCCATCTTTGAACTAAGTCCCATAAGGATGGTTCTACATTCTATTTTGAGGATTGTATGTAGGATTATAAGAAGGCCTATTGTTCTAAGGAGCCCTATATTCCTTATATTCAGGCTCTTTTAAATTGCTCCTAATAAACCTTGAGTCATCCCTCCTATTCAACTTACCAGATACTCTTCTGTTCATTTCAATATTGACTGCTATTTTATAAGCATCAATAAGAGTTCTAGGGTTTTTATCTCTAAGAGAATATCCCATTTTAGAATCAAAGGCATTCAAATAAGTTGCAAGACATACCTCTTCATCTAGCCTTATCTTTTGAAATAGCTTGTGCATAGCTCTTTGAAACCTTGTATTAAACTCAGTAACTTCTTCATTGTAATTCTTCTTGATATTATTGAACTCATTCAATAAAAAGCCTTTATTTGTTTTATCTCCATACTGATCCTTAAATAATTCAATCAACTCATCCATAGAAACAATAGATCCATTAGACAAGCTCCTAAACCATTCCCTTTCATCTTCTACTAATGACTGAACAAATAATTTCATCAATACATATTCATGGGTGATATTTAAATCATCAATGAAATCAATGAACTTTCTTAAATTTTATTTCACAGGAAATAGCATTGTTACCTGCAAACTTTGGGATTTTTTCTCCTATATCACCTACATCTTTATGGAAAGCATTAGGATATCCAGGGATACCAACAAAATTAAATTGTTTGTACCTTTCAATATGCGATGGTTTTCTTTGAAAACTATCATCTTCCTTGAAAGTGGTGGTTTTTGCTTTAGAAGTAGTAGTATTCTCTGGTCCAGCCTGAGAATACTTTGAAGACTGCAAGAAATCTATCTTTTTCTTCATTTCAACCATTGCAGCTTCCATTTGTGCTTTTTCCAACATTTTTTCCATGGTTTATTTTTCAATTCTCAACTTTTCCAAGTCAATATCCAACTTGGACATTTTCTCTATTAAAGGCTTCAGAAACTTAGGTTCTTGATCTATGTGTTTACTCATTTTTTTTTTACCTTTGTCCTTCTGTGAAGTAGAAGCCTTATGAGTGGGTAGTATTTCTTGGTCCTTTTTTTACTTCTTTGTATCTTTCTTGTTTTGATGTCTTGAAGATCTTATTTTACTCTTATCAACATCCTTATGCTCAAGTTTTTTCTTTCTCATTTCTCTCTCCCTTTTCATTTTCTGAACTAGGGCAAGCTATTTCATGATGAACTTTTCCTCGTTTGCTAGCACATCAGAGGGAGCATCTTTAAATCTGAACTAGATGTACTTGTCTCTTCTCTCTCATTTGAAGTAGAAGTGACAGTAGGTGTTTCTAAAACTCTTTCAACCACCTCTTCATACTCTGAAGTATTTCCATCATGAGAATGTTGATTGTTGTTCATTGTTCTTCTAACAGTACCCTCTTTACCTCTTGGAGGGGTTTCATCCATGTTAACTTAGTTACTCTTTTTTCTCCAAGACATTTCCATCCTTGAGGATGATGGGATTCCACCATATAAAACCTTCTCAGCATCCTTTTTCATCCTTGACCTAGTATTCATTCTGAGAGATATTTATCAACTTTGCACTAATCTCAGATATTTCCTTTTAGAGTCACCACCCAATGATTTGGGATGAATGAATACTTATCAAAGAACAATCTTGACAACTACAGCTGGCATGATTTGTAAAATTTTTAAAAAACTTCAAAACACCAAAGATTTCTGACTACTTGGACTAGAGATATTCTAAAATTTCTTTAACCAGACATTATAATCTCTAATTCCCCAGCAGATTCACCAATTTGTTAGGGTTTTTTCTTGTAGGGCCTCTAAAGATGCTTGAATACTTAAACAACTCTATGAATCCCAATGCCTTTGATACTCTGACTCAAGAAAGAGAAAACACTAATTGATTTGGTATTATGATAACACTAGGGATACCTATTATCACCTCCTTCTTTTTTGAGATCCACTGACTCAGGCAGGTCTTACCTATGACTGTTTACTGACTTGACGATATCTTTAGAGTGGATTTTACTTATGTGATAAATGCTCTATTCTTATATGGACATGTATATAACAATAAAAATAACTATAACTATTCTGAGAACAAGATCGATAATCCAAATCAATATCTTAATGACAGCAGACAACAGCATAATAGGAATTTTCATACTTCTTTCCTTTTGCAATTCTTCTGAATCTAGGAGGAATAACCTATTGATTTACTCTTTAACAAATCAATAAACTTCAACTATAATCACATATGAGTACAATTGATTCTACACAAATATTCTTGAAAGTAATTGGTTTAAATGATATTGAATATTTGGATGATGGCAGATTTACCAAACCAATTCTTAGACCAGTGCCTATCCTTGGGCTTGTAGAGTTAATAAATGAAGATCCACAGAAAATAGAACAAAATACTATAAGCTTCCTTACAACCTACATGCAACTCAGATAAAATGCATTACAAACTATCATGTCACCTCTAAAATCTTGTATCAAATCCTTAAATACTATTATGCTCCCTGAAACTACTCACAAAACTTAGTTCTTTCCTTGAAAGAAACTTGCAAGCAATTAGATAGCTACCTTGTAACCAAAATGCTTAAAAATGCCTTATAGATTTAAATATAAAAGAGCATTCACAACAAGTAAAGAGAAAACAAAATGATAGAGTAAAATTGCACTGTATTTTATTCATATTTTTTTTGCTTCAATACATGAAAAGCTTGAAAAGCTTGAAGACACAGACACAAATCAAGAAAGTCTGATTTTCAATATATTTCATCCTCTTTTAGCTTTTACAATTTTGGTCTATTTATAGGTCCTTAAACATCTTGGAATCCTTAATGTTAGGATGCAACAAGCTTCGGATGGTTTAAGGAACCTAACCCTAAAAGTATAGAAAAGACAAAGAAAGAGAATGTAGAAGCGGTGGAGAGAAAAAATAGGGGATGAAATCTGATACTCTTTGTCCTTTTCTAGAATCTTGCACCTTTGTCTTACAGTATTCAGGATAGCTTATGATATTTATATCAAGGTTAAGTGACTACCATTACAGGATAACTTACACTTATCCTTAGTAATAACTAACCTCCTTGTGCTCAATGGTCAGGCACCAAGTGTTCCCCTTCATTCTTCATCCAAGATTTCCTCCTCTACCACAAGCTTCTTCTTCTTTGGCTTGGTCAATAGGTCCCATGCTGTCACTTCATCCTCTGCTGGCCAATTAAATCTTTGTGTACTCTTGACTTGTGCCTTCTGTCTTTCCCATCTGACATTTGTAATTCTTTTAACATCCATTAAGAATTTATTCATGTCAGTCTCTGCCTTGAAGGCTTCATCCAAAATCTTATTCAAACCTTCCAAATCCAAATCTGATCCTGAAATAGATGCCTCACTACTGGGCATTCTGCTATCAAATTCACTTCTCCAGGCCTCTAAAGCCTTAACTTGATCATCTTCTCCTTTCAAAGGAGGAACAAACCTATTAAAATTCAAAGAAAATAGGCTTAACTTAGCCTCTACCTGATTCAACTTACCTTTAAAAAATGACAAGGCTATATTAACCTTTTTTATTTCATCTTCAACCTCAGTTACAACCTCAGGAAAATCTGATCTAAGACGCTACAAATAGGCAAGTTTTTCAAACAATTGAACCCTAGGAGACCAATTAACAAAATAGGGGTTCAATGTGGCAATATGCCCTGTTACTTCTGCATGCAAGGTGGGTAGTTTATTATAAGCATTTAAGATGACATCTATTTTATCTTTGAGTATGTAATTCCTATGCTGCAAGATGCATTTAAATGCACTTAGGGCTATCTCATTTTTATTCTTTCCCACATCTTCCTTTTCAGCTACCTCCTCTGATTTTTATTTCTCCTCTATTTGTAAGGGCTATTCTAGAGGCACATAAACCACTTCAGGTTTCTCTTCTAGTTGTTTTAGCAACTCAACAATTACCTTATCTTGTTGTTGTATATTTATGTGGCACAATTCCCTATCTTTTTCTAGGGCACTGGTTTCCTTAATCAGAATGCTACACTTCTCAGACAAATGCTTTGTCTTTTCTTCATTTAAGTGAGCCCAATGAGTCATAATCTGAGAAATCTCTAAATCTCCAGTGTTCTACATAGTCTAGACCATTTGGTTCCCCACCATGCTCTCTTGAATATCTACTAGTTGAGGCTTCTGGTCCTTGGGACATAAGCTCCACATGGCAAAGGCTTGTGATTTTGGACTATATCCAAATCCCTTTATCATATCACCCATCTGAACTTCGCTTTCCAATTTTAGGTCTGGCTTCTTCCTGATCTGGTCAATAATGAAAGTTGAGGCTAAGTCCTAGCCCTTAGGAAGCAAAATGCCACTGTTCAAAACCATTTTTCTTGCCTCATCTAGAGAGACATCCTCACTATCAGGATCATAGGATTGCAAAGCTAGCAAAGCCTCATTTGTGACTGTTTCTTCTCCATCTACCTTAACTGAGCTCTTACCTGCTCTTTCTTGTGCCATCTCAAAAAATCTTTGAATTCATCAGTCTTAACAAAGTTATCATCACTCAAAAATTGATGTTGATGCAACAATCTCTCATCAATACATGCCTTTAGAGGAAACTCTACATCTTCCTCATCCTGTTGCTACATCTTCCCCTGTCTGATTATCTTCCTTAGATTATGATCATATAATCTATTTCCAAGAATGAGGGCACTTATTCTATCTCCTTTCTTCTCTTTCCTAATAGAAGAAATCTGACCAAGATCAACCTTTTGCCTCTTTGTAGCAGGCTCTTCTACATCATCTGGCTGTCAGACCTCAGTTAGGTTAATGATGTGGCCTTGTTATCCTTGTACCTGTGCTACCTCTGCAACATCTTGTTGAGGTTGGTCATATTAAGGTGGACGGGCATAATCACCCTCACTATCACTCTCATATTCTGATTCTGAATACTTAGGCTCCTTTGCTCCTTTTTTATCCAAAACATTATCCAATTGTTCATAGAGTACATAGAAATTATCAATCATAACCTTAATCTTATCAAAATAAGGCAAATCAGGGTAAAAGCCTCCAAAAGACAACCCATTTCTCTTTATTTTCTTTTCCAGATTCAGCAACTCATGAATTCTTTCTCTTCTTATCCTTATCTCCTGTTCATCCAGAAGATTTCTTGTGACATCCTCTTCTATACAAAAACCATGCACATTTGTATTGGGGATGGTAGGAGTGAAAAGTTTCCTAACTCCTGCCATGAATCACTCAGGTTCAATATATCTATGGTGCTGCCCTCATCTTGCAACTCTCCAACCATGCAGTTACTGAATCAATGGCACCCTTTCCAATAGTAAAGTTAAAGATTTTAAATTTTCTAGGGGTTAGTGTCCCCTTCCTATGTGGTGCAAAATGTTCATTATTTTTCAATAACAATTGCAAGATAAACTCCATGGAAGCAACTCTAGATGGCACATGATAGGGTAGGACATGAGGTGGATGTGTGCATCCATATACCCTAATCATGGTAAAATTCTCTTCTAAGAAGAATTCTCCCCAGTTGTCATCACCCTCCCACTTGTCCACATACTCACAAGGTCTCAATAATTGCAGCACCTTCATTGGGAGTCTAGTTTTTTGATACCCATGCTCTGCATCAAAGGATATACAATCCAATTTTCAAATCCAAAAAAATCATAGTCCTTGGATGTATAATTCCATATCCTAAGCCAAAACTGAATAGGATTAGGCCTGTCCTGGAAAATCCTCTGAGGATTCAAGTTATTCACATCCATAATCCCATAGTTAAAATGCAACAAAAAAGGCATTAGGATGGAATAGTGGAAGAACCTAGGCTCCTTCTCCTTAGGGTCCTTCATCTTCTTCTGCGTAGCTACAAATCCTTCATCTATTTTTTCAATAATGTGATGTATGTAGTCATAACTGGTGCTAGAATGCACCTCTTGCAAGTCTAGTACCATCATTAAAATTCTGGCATTTATTTTCTCTACCCCTACATCTATCCCTAACACTCTACATAAAGCATAGGCAATATACTTGATATAGAAATGTAAGTCCTTAAAGTAGTAGGGTGCAGTTCCAGGTATAGGAGTAAGATGGTTTCTAACCTCTTTAAGCATATGCTTCTATAATTTTCCCCTAGCAATACCAGGTTTTAACCTATACCTCTCCTCTTGCTTAGTAATGTTTATCTTGGTAGACATGGTACTGTATAACCCAAAATCTTGCATAAATGAATTCCTATTTAACATTAATAGGGTAGTGCCATCAATTTTCTTGATTGTCTTAGACAAGGCATTATAGTGGCTAGAAAGACCTAAAAATAAATATACATCTATATAGACACTAGGGACAATTAACCTAGCAAGACCACAATTCCAAGGGTTTGACATTGGGATTGCCTTATCAGAATTATTATAGAAGTAATTGTAAAGAGAAAAACCTGTTGATCCCGGAGTGGAAGCATCTCTGATCTCACAATAGTCATCTACTAGCAGATTTGCATTGGCCCTCTTGTTTTGTGTGGACCCTAGCAACAGCTTCAAGAACTCATCAGAGTAATTTCTTTTCCCTTTTGTATCATCATCAACTTCATCACTCCTTCCACTAGTTGAAGCCACACTGACAGCCTTACTCATCTTGTTCTGTACCAACCTCCTCTCTTACCAATATTGAAACAAATCTATGTTGAGAACTCACTGCTCTTCTCTGTTCACTTCCTAACAATTTAGGAAACTTGATAACCAGATAAGTACCCTGCAATTGATCAATCTCTGCTTTCTGAAAAAAAAATACCTAGCACTTCTTCGCTCTGCAATTCTGAGAGTATGATAGCTCATCATTGGAAAAACAATCAATTTTGCTTTCAATTCAACATTCTATGAAATTAATTGAAATCCTAGCCGTAGCTTATGAGTGTGACAAGAAATCAAATTCATATGTATGCGTCTTTAGAAAAAACTCTTATATAATTTGAATAAGGTTACATGTCTTCATATGATTGGTTCTCTGTCAGACATCTCAGCTACCCTTTTTCATATAGCAATTAATTTCCAAGATTTTCATTGGTCACTGAATCTCCACGTTGTCATATCAGCAACTTTCACCTTTTATCATTTTTCATAGTCAGTGACCACGTGACTGTGCAGTATCTCCTTGTCACTGACCAAATCTCTTAACCCTCAATCCTCCTAGAGATCTAGCGACTGTGTGATTTTCTTTACTTGGCTAACCATAGTTCACTTCTGGCAATCACATGACTGCATGAATCAAAATCGCTAGACAAGATGCTTAACTCAGATTTTATTTAGACCCCGCGACTAGCCTTAGTCACCCAATCACTGATTAAAAATTTTGCTTGATGTTACTTTTAGAGACTACGTGACAACATTTACCTTTTGGTTTTAATTTAGAGACTATGCGACTAACGGTTATCTCTTTGTCGCGAGCACCTTTTCTTATCATGCAAATCTAATGGAGACTTAGTGACTACCGTTGATCTCATTACACTTAACATCTGACGGCTATGCTAAGTCACCGAGTATATTAAAAAAGGCCTTAAACCATTTGGAAGCTACGTGACAAAATGTAACTTTACACCTCTTAGTCTCTTAATCACCAGATGACCTTTTTATTTTGGGAGACCATGTGACTAACCTTCATTTTGCCCATTTTTGGACACGTGTCTCTTTAAATTGTTTGTCTCTGAATCGCTAATTAAACACTGACCTACCATCTTAATCTAGCAACAACCTGACTGCCATATATTTTGAACCTTACAATTTTTCATGAAGTCTCGGCACCTTTCACTTAACTATCATTTTACTTGGAGACTACGTGACACAAAATTTTTAACATGTCACTTAACTGCATCCCAATTTAGAGACCACGCAACTAAAGCAATCGCTAAGTCTCATAAAAATTTACTAACTACTGGCCTCTTTGCGTGACACCATGACTTAACTATTTGCTTTAGTAATGCTTAGTGACATGTTTCTTCATTGGGAGACTTCACTACTGAAGGGTTCCACCAAGTCTCATAACAAATAAGGAATATTCTGTTTCTTTAAGAGACATCCCGACAACATTTAATCACCAAGTCTCCAAACTAAATGGAATATGCTTCTGGGATCAAGTGACTAGGTGACTATCACAAAAGGCACATGACTTAAGTTTGTCAAAAATGCAATGCAAAATTAGAAACTCGATTGACATTTTAGGGCTTTTTTGCATTTTACTTAGAACAGAGCATAGGGTTTTGGGTTTTTGCACTGCTTATGTGGATTTTGACCTAAAGACTCAAAAATTTTACAAGAATACTTTAAAAATGGGACATATTTTTTTGATTTGGGAAAGAACTTGGCATGAAGACACAAAATTTTAGGGCAAAGTAGAAAAACCTGGAATACAACCAACAAAGAGGATGATGTTGTGGTTAAAATTTCTTCAAATTCCTCTAGAGATAGCACATTTATGTGTGATATTGATCTTTCTCCTAAAATGTACCCCCTTTATGAGGATATTTTGGATCAAGAGGAGGAAATTAAAAATACCTTTCTTAATATCACCTTACCTTCATTTAGCATCCCTTTTAAAGATGAAGCATATATGGAAATTCATAATCCCCATTCTAAAGATTTTCCTGCTTATGAGAACACCTTCCTGATTACTAATTTCCTTAATGCTCTCCCTTCTAGTATTAAACCCATGAACAATTCAGAACTTGATCAAGTCAATGTTTTCAGTAGTGAAAATCCTAAGGTGGTTGTCCATCTTCATCAAGATATCCCTCAAACTCAAAATAAACCGGTAATTATGGTGAAAGCTGCTCAACAACTTGACTATCATGTGATTTCTCACACTTATACACAAGAAACAATAAACAACCTACAAGTTTGAAAATTTTCCTCCTTATCTTCCTACTTCTCAACCAGTGCTTCCTCCTCCACCTCATCTTCCTCAAAATCTTGGAAATTAGTATGATTTAGGGGAGAAACTTTGTGCTACTCCTGCCAATATATCTCTTTGGGAGCTTCTTCAAACTTCAACTACATATCTTGAAGTGAACTACAACAAGCCTTGATAAATATGTTTGTCCCACCTCCTAGGCAACACAACATAAATTTTGTATTATCATGCATGAATGTGATCAATAACAGAGCTAAAAATATTTTTTTCTCAAGATAAGTTGCCTCCGCGATAAATTCAAAATCAACATGATTCTCTTATTGTTTTTTTGCTTATTAATAATAATATTATTTGAATAAATTTAATTGATAATGGCTCAAAACTTAATATTTGTAGCATTGAATTGTTAAATAAGATAAATGTGGATGTTTCTTTAATCAAACCTAACTCTATTCCTATTCGTGGATTTGAAAATGTTGCTAAATAAACCTTTGGTATTATTACATTGTCTATTAAGGTAGGTCTTAATATTTTACCCACACCTATTCATGTTATTCCTGATCCTTTGAACTATAATCTTCTCTTAGGATTACCATGGTTACATGCCATGTACATTTTTCCTTCACAACTTCAATGCAAAGTGAAGTTGATTCATAACTACATCATGTATACCCTTGTTGCTAATGATATAATCCAAAATTGCTTACAGAATAAATATGATTCTCCTTCTATTCCAAGACTATTTAAATAGAACATATCTTCTTCTTCTCATCCAGGTGCCCTTTTAGATGATGATTAAGGGTCATAATAATTTACACCATCATTTTTTGGTGAATACAAAGTTTCTACTTCCAAGACCATACTCTTTACAACGTCTAGTGCGTCATTTATTCAACCTGATCCTCCTAATCTTCAACATGGTTTATGGTATACACAAAAAATATTTCAAACTCATGAGAAACCCATGGTGGGATTAAGTCTCAAACCCCCTCCTTTGTTAACTCCTTTACCATCCAAAATTTCTTCTATGTCTATCTTTAATCAATAAATCATTTTTCCTAACCTTCTTAGTCCCAAGTTAATTACTTGGCCTAAACGAAAAAATAAGTATAGTCAAAATCTTGTGAATCTCCCTTTTTGCATGTATCACCGATATCATGACCACTCTAATAATGAATGTCAATATTTTCCTTGCAAAATTTGGAAACTAATTGATAATAATATCATCCACATAATATGTCACAATGAGTTAATTTTAATACTTGATTTCATTAAATAATATTTAAGTTCCTATTATGTTTCTCCACACTATGTGACGTTACTAGCTTATCCTTTGGGGGATCATTGTCATGTATGGTGAAAACATTCTTTTTGAGAAATTTAATAGTCCTTAATTTTATTCTTGTCTCTACATGTGCGGGGCAAGGGTAGTAAATCAATCTCTATCATCCTCTCTAAGGATCCACTTCTCTCTTGGTTAAGAAATTTTTTTCTATTATGTGATATCAAATCTTACATAGAAATGTTTTTTTATATTGAGGATTTTCTTCTATGCAAGAGATATGAATTCTTGATAATAACCTTTTCATTGTTAACAATTGGGTTTCCATGGTAAAAAATCCTTCACCTTCGAGGCCTAAATGCATGTCATCCTTCCTCAAGAATCCCTTTACCTACCAATGAGGAAGGTGTTAATTCTTCCCTTCTTATTTCACATCTATTTTTCAAAAATCCTTAAAAATGATCCCATTGCACTTCTTTCATGGTATCTCTTTGCATTCCTCCCTTCCCTAACCTCATAGGATTTGTGACCTCTTTGTCTTGGTCTGGGTGTTGCTTGTGGGATACCTCCTTTGTTTTAAAGTTGATTTATCCTTATTTCTCTTTTCCTTAAGATGTTAAAATAGTCCTATTTATTCATTTTAAGGTGGGGGCGCATATATGGCCTCCTTATTGTAAATATTTTATTTAACTTAAGCATTTAAGGTAGAGTACACTAGAATAATACAACTTGCTAGGGTCAGATCATTATTCTTTATATATTTTTGACAGATTTCCTTGGATACAATGCTTTCCTTGGATATCCTTAATATTGGTTGAACTAGCATAACACAACCAACTAGCCCATTTGATCTCTCCTTTGCATATATTTTTAGGATTGGTTAACTAGAATAACACAACTCCCTAGACCATTCAACCTTTCATTTTCATGAGTTGAATAGCATGCACTAGACTATCAACTCCCTGTTTACATTCTCTTTGATGGGTGGAACTAAAATAATACAATTTTCTAGACCATCTCTCTCTCTCTCTCTCTCTTTCTCTCTCTCTCTCTCTCTGATCACCTAGTGCAACATAATTGGCTAGCCTCTGTCATCCATGGTTGTCTTATTCTCTCCTCCATGATTCCATAACATAACACGATTTTCTATTTGACTTAACCATGGAGTCTTATCTTATATTTGATGTGTTCTCTTTCTCTTTTCAGATGACCACTTGTGCTTTTGCAACAGCTTTCTAAGCGTGATGCTAGAAATTGAGACAATTTATTTAGCGAGGTCTCTTCAACTAGTGGGATTGGAATCTAACTAAGCTTTAGGATTTTTTTTCTTTATGTGTCCTTGCAAATGGATGTACAAGTTAAGATCCTTGGTTTGGGGGCTTGTGTCCTTAAATTTAGTGATATCCTATATGTTTGCAATTTGCCCACGATCTTCATCTTTCCCTTTCTTCTACTTTATCATGAGCATGAGGTGGACTCAAACTCCCACTAAAGTGGGGGATATATGTACCATCCAAGAGAGTAAGAAACCTTAATTTGGTTCTCATTTTATCCATATTTTAGCATGTATGGGTTGGACCACATTGATTTCATGCTCTCCTAACTATTAATGGACCTACATTAATATTGTAAGTCCTTTATTGACTCAATTTCTTCAAAAATTGAGGTTGGCCCTTATTTCTAAGTGTGATCCTATATTTTCATCCAGTCAAATAATTTATTTCTTCACCTAGGTCCTATATCCCTATTTATGGCCTTTGTGACCTATCCTGACCCTAAAATGGGTTGTACTCGCAAATCCTACATATACCCTATATATCTGGCACCTAGATCAAATTTGGGCTCATTTTCCTAGGTACATGTCATCATTGGCAACATATCCTAGAAGAAATGAGCCAAAATTTGGCTCAGAGGACCATGCCAAGGTCTTGGGGAGAAATCCAGTCCCATGATCATCTTGCTTAATTCTTAACCCCCAAAATGATGGATTGAGTATATAAACCCCCTATTTTTATCCACTATCAAGAGTAATAATTCACTATCAAGTTTTTAAGTATTCATGATTAAGCAAGAAATCTGAATTCAAGATATTTTCTACAATTGAGCATCCAAGTCTCCAATCCTTCAAAGAATTCTTCCACTTATTCTTCTTCAAGCATTGTGGAAAACTACAACATCCATGATTTCCTTTCGGGATTTTGTGTAGATCAACGTATTGCATTAACATTTGTGATTATATCCAAAGAAGCATTGCAGCATAAGGGTATAAGGTGATTTATTATTCAGATCTAGTTTCTATTTCATGTTTTCTTATGCAATTTCATTTCATTTTCAAGGATGATTCCTAAACAATGGTTTGACCAAGGAAAACCCATTTATCCAACCTTCTTCCCCATTTTTCTATCTGCAAGAATAGGTCACGAAGCTTTTAGACAAGATCTAGGCAGATCAAGAATAGTTGCACAATCTGTGAAAAATTAGTCAAAAGCACTAGGAACATGTCACCATTCCTATCATGTCCCATAAACACATTTCCATTTTCATCATGTTCCCTATATTCTGTTCTCAAATTTGGCATGAAGCAAGATTATATCCTCTAGGTCTCAGATCTGCATTTACAGGTCTTTTCGGGACTCCGACAATAGGGAATTCAAGTCTGAAAACTCACTTCTCATATTTCATTTCTAGGTGCATTCAAAATATTCTCCATCCCCTATTACATTGATTTTATTAGTTGATTTAGATCAGATCTATTCTTATTTAGACTCTTTCATATCAATAACATTCAGCTCTTGTCAATTCTAAGCAATAAAGGAATAAAAAACCTTCAAGCATAGATATTGCAGTGGCATCTTTCTTACCAAGTGGTGTTAATCATATTTGTCTTGAGGTAGTTTTCTTATCTTATCTAAATGACATGTTATGTTTATCTTTTCAAGTGACCACTTGTGCTTTTGCAATAGCTTTCTGAGCATGATGCTAGCAGCTGAAACATTTTATTTAGCGAGATCTCTTCAACCACTGGACGTGGAATCTTATTAAGCTTTAGGATTTTTTTGTTTCTTTATGCATCCTTGAAAATGGATGTACACATTAAGATCCTTGGTTTGGGGGCTTGAGTCCTTAAAGTTAGTGATATCTTATCTCTTTGTAGTTTTCCCACGATCTTCATATTTCTCTTTCTTCTACTTTATCATGAGCATGACATGGACCCAAGCTCTCGCTAAAGTAGGGGATATATGTACCATCCTAGAGAGTAATAAACCTTAATTTGGTGCTCATTTTAGCCATATTTTAGTATGTATTGGTTCCCACATTGATTTCAAGTTCTCCTAACTCTTAATGGACCTTTAAATTAATATTGTAAGTCCTGTATTAACTCAATTTCTTCAAAAATTGAGGTTGGCCCTTATTTCTAAGTGTGATCCTATATTTTCATCCAGTCAAATAATTTATTTCATCACCTAGGCCCTATATCCCTATTTGTGGCATTCGTGACTTGTCCCAACCCCGAAATGAGTTGTACTCAGAAATCCCACATATACCCTATATTTCTGGCACCTAGATCAAATCTGGGCTCATTTTCCTAGGTACTTGTCATCATTGTCGACATGTCCTAGGAGAAATGGGCCTAAAATTGGCTTAGATGCCCATGTTAGGGACTTGGGAAGAAATCCAATCCCGTGATCATCCTTCTTAATTCTTGACCCACAAAATGATGTATTGAGTATATAAACACCTTATTTTTATCCATTATCAAGTGTAAGAATTCACTATCAAGTTTTTAAGTATTCATGATCAAGCAAGCAATCTGAATTCAAGTTGTCTTCTACAATTGAGCATTTAAGTCTCCAATCCTTCAAAGAATTCTTCTACTTATTCTTCTTTAAGCATTGTGGAAAACTGAAACATCCATGATTTCCTTTTGGGATTTTATGGAGATCAAGGTATTGCATTAACATTTTTTTATCACATCCAAAGAAGCATTGCATCATAAAGGTATAAGGTAATTTACTATTTAGATCCAATTTCTATTTCATCTTTTCTTATGCAATTTCATTTTATTTTCAAGGTTGATTCCTAAACAATGGTTTGACCATGGAAAACACCTTTATCCAACCTTCTTCCCCATTTTTCTATCTACAAGAATAGGTCACGAAGATTTCAGACAGGATCTACGCAGATCAAGAATAGTTGAATGATCTGTGAAAAATAAGTCAAAAACACTAGGAACATGTCACCATTCCTATCATGTCCCAACAACACATCATCATTTTCATTATGTTCCATGTATTCTAATCTCAAATTTGGCATGAAGTAGGATTATAGCCTCTAGGTCTCAAATCTGCATTTACAAGTCTTTTTGGGACTACGAAAGTAGGGAATTCAAGTCTAAAAACTCACTTCTCATATTTCATTTCTAGGTGCATTCAAATTCTTCTCCATCCTCTGTTACATTAATTTTCTTAGTTTATTTAGATAAGATTAGTTCTTATTTAGACTCTTTTATATCAATAACATTCATCTCCTATCAATTCTAAGCAATAAAAGAATAAAAACCCTTAAAGCATAGATATTGCATTGGCATCTTTCTTACCAAGTGATGTTAATCATATTGTCTTGAGGTAGTTTTCTATTGCAATGTGCCATATGAATTAGGGAAAATAGCCCTCCTATGTAATTCCCCTTTTCATATTGTACATTATTATATTTTAAATAATATATTATATTAACTATATATTAAGATAATATAATATCTCATATATTATAATATATTATATTAATTATATTTTAATATAGTATGATATTTATTACATAGGATAATATAATACTATTTTTTATGTAACAATATACTAAATATGTTGAATATATGATAGATATCAGATATCAAACATGCATTGGAACTTTGATACCTCTGACACAAATCTACAGTCTTGGGAAATGCCTTAGGACTGCTATAGGATTTGTCTAGGGAATGCCAAACCTTAAATGTAACCAAAAAATGTGTTTATGAGATTTCCTTGCGTTTCCAAACATCGACCATGTAGCTAACTACTTTTTTTACGTGAAATTGATGAAACATAAAGGGTTTCTTAAGGAGATTCTCATCTTTCTACCAATATAAATTTCATCTAATTTTGATTTTAACAAATAATTATTATTCATTTTCTGATTAGATTATTTCTAAAGTCCGGATTGATAGGCTGATTGAATAACATCTAGAACTTTCAAGTGATATAATATTTTTTAAAACTCAGAACATATATCACATTTTATGCTTCACACACTATAAGGGAAAAAATGAAATTTATTAAGTTTTGACCAAGTTATGGTTTCCAGATACATGAGTTTTTATATTCCAAAAGAATTATCATAAAAATCATAATTAATTACTTACTTGGAAAAATATACAAAAAATTATGTGTCACATTTGGACATTAGTCTTCTACTTATATCTAGAATCTTATAAAAAAATTTATCATTTGATTGTGGTTGTAAGATACTATTAAATTTAATGGAAACAATTCAAGTAGTGTGATATGTGACACTACATGCACACCAAAAGGTCTTAGCTATACCAAATAATAAATCATGTATTTGTAAATGCATAAACA
>MU226361.1:3863613-3876887 GCA_018584345.1 Thuja plicata | reverse complement strand
CTTACTTAATGCATCCCCTAATTCATCCCAAGAAGTAATAGACCCAACAAGTAAATTTCTGAACCATTCAAGAGCCTTACCTTTTAGAGATGCTGCTAATAACTTGGTGGCTACATCTTCTTGAGTAATGTTGTGGATGCTACAGATGGTAGTCACATCTCTTATGTGCTCAAAGGCTGTGGTTTTCCCTTCACCTGTGAAATCAGAAAATCTTTTTAATGCCACCAAGGGCACATCATGATGCATTGCAAAATTTAATGGGCTCCCTTGATTGAAAGGTGCAAAGGCAAAATTTCTAGCCATTGCAGGAGCTGAAACTTGAAGATTCACAACAATATGAGCTGTACTTGAATCTTCCTCTTCTAGATCCCTAGTTAGAGATCTTCCTCTTCTTCTGTGATGAAAGGCAAAAAGTCTCCTTTCTGATGAATCAGGAGGTGTAGACTAAACTCTCCTTGCAGGAAACTCCCTGTGAGTTGATCTTCCTTTGTGATTTCTCTTCAAGGGCAACTCTGAAAATTCAGTGAGTTTAGAGCTCCTAGTTGCAATCTTTTTTCATATACCTTAAACAAGGCTGGCCTGAAAATTTGAAACCAGTGGAGTCACCAGATATACTTGTCAGAACAACTTCTTTAAAAGTTTGTATTATGTGACCTGCATATCAGAGGTAACATAATGTTATATAATGAACTTCTTTTACTGTCCCACCAGGCGTGCCATAAATGTTATACACTGAATTTGCGCCTCTGATCTCAAGCTCTCTTGGTCTTGATAATCTAGTATAACAAGGGAGTCATCTCAAGGTTGTGGGACCTTATGCTAACCAAGATGAGACCTCCAGATTCTAGGCTGGTTCCTCTTGGATAATCACCTTAGTTTGCTCTTAAATAGGAAAGTAAACTTTGGAGGGAAAGGGATAGAAGGAGTGCATGGAAAGGGAAATAACTGAAAGCAAACTACCTACTAGGTGATGAACCAAAATTAGGGTTTGGATCTCAGTATAGAGGGATGCAACCAATGAAGGAATTAGGTCTAATAAGTCACAACTCACTAGATAGGCTTGCATAAGTATTTCATAGGAGGGTCCGAACAAAGGACACGACCTATGACCTGCAAACAAACATCCTTTTCTGCAACTAGGTGTAGGAATGAGACAAGACTGCTAGGGGTTGAATCATATCCACAAAACATCTAAATCAGATCAAACACAATAACACACAAAAGCATAGAAAGTGAGAGGAACTAGAAACCCCAATTTCCATTAACAACATTCATAAACTCTGATCCAATAAGAGATGATGCAAACAAGGAAGCATAGGGATATGAAGGATTATCACAAAATACCTCCAGAATGTCTTAATCATCAATGGGAATCACAAGTGCAGGAAACCACAAGGGCAGAAAGATTGCCACAAATTGGTCTCTAAGAGAAAAAATCTCTTTACAATTGCCAATTCTGAGCACTAAGGCTCCCAAAAAGAACTTAAATACAACACTCAACTGCACACAGGTAGGAGTCCCAAAAAATTAACCAGGGTTACAAATTTTACAATAGAATAATCCACCCTAGAACAAGTCCAATCCAGTCATAAATGTGCACCAAAGATGGATCTTGATCAGATCAGATTTTTTTCCTTTGCGCCCATCCCTGTACTTGATCATGCCCACAGATAAGCAACCCGGATCCATCAGCTCTACTCTGCAAACAGGCCTTGCCATGAATGTTCACCAACTGATCATATCTTCCCAGGACAAGAAGTGACCCCTGACGACCGCCGCTTAATCTCTTCATCAATGTGTCCTCAACTCATAATTATTTCTTTTAGCCAACTGCATTTTGGAGAGCAATAACTTCCTGATCGGATCCTGGCCTGTCCAGCCACCGCCTAGCCCTTCAATAGTCTACAAAAATGCAACTGGGCTCTGAAAACCAAAAACATGGTGAATGCAAAAGGAATGCACCATGAACCTCTGATAGCCATCATTCAGAGTACATAGCTCATAATTCAGAAACATCAGTTCTGTCATAATTTTGACATGATGTGAACATGAACAAAAAAAACTAGCCATAGATCCCGAGCTTAACAGGAAATAAAACTTTCAAAAAAAATATCCTCAGAATGATCCAACTGAAATGAACAAGGCTGACATGTCACACTGTGATTCATTGTCTGTAATCCATCTCAGTTACTCCTTTTGCACAGTGATCTGAATACAAGTCTGTGATTGGCTGTCGGGAGATCTACTCTGTCAGATCAAAAGACTGCCGCCACCTTTTAAATATTTGGATCAGGCGACTGTGCGACTGCATGAAATCAAAGTCGCGAGGAGTTAACACTAACTCATCATTCTTTCCCAGATTTGGAGACTAACTACTTTGTCTAAACTGTCACGACTATCTCCTTGTCGCTGGATGTCTTCTTTCTATTTCAAGACTGCGCGACCACACTCAGTCGCCAAGTCAGGAGATCTAATTCCTGAGCCTTTGACCTTTTCATAACAGTTTGTATGTGTCCCTTTGCACTTCTGTCGACTATGGGACAAGCCCTTATCGCCAAGTCGGGACGACTTTCTCCGTAGGGTATTTTGCTTCCCAGACTTAGCGACCACCGTTAGATTCTCTGCTCTTTGCATCGAATGGCTGTCTTTTAATCACTGAATATTTCTACATACCCTTAAGTCTTTCTAAGACTCTACTACTGAAAGAAAAGTACCTTAGTCTCGAAGTCGCAGAACCCATTTCCTCCTTCTGGCAACCCGACGACAATCACTCAGTGTCCATCCATCTTATGACACATGTCCCTCAATCACTAGTTCATATGTTGCATACTGGGAAGTTGAGTCAGCATCCTTTCTAGTGACATCCTGACTGCAGGCCACAGACAGTTAGTCACGGAGTCTCGATTGAAAAGTCTTAACCGTTGTTTACTTTGGAGACTACGCGACTAACTGCCTAACCAAACTGTTAGCTGTGACTAGTTTGGCGATCACGTGACCAAAGGTTATTGTGAAGTTGGAAGACATCTCCTTGACTGTTGAAAACTTCACGCGATCACCCAACTGAGCAGTGGGTCCCATCTTTTCAAAGGCTTATAACAAGGTCGTTCTGCGACTTCCCGACTAATATGAAATTGCTAAGTCTGATAACATAGAAGGAATATTCTGATCTGTTATAAGACTACGCAACACAAGGAAAGCACAAAGTCGGGGAGACACAGAGAATATTCACCCAAGGTAACGCGATGAGGCGACCTAAATAAAGCACATGCCCTAAGTGACTTGAAAATGGTAACTGCAAAATAGAAGTGCCAAGACATAGGGTTTTAATTTAGCGTTTAACTCTTGGACGACAAGGTTTTCAGGTTTTGAACACCTGAAAAACATGACAGAGGGAGGACACCCAGGGAAGACTAGGCCAAAATGCACAGGATGGGAAATTTGGGCAACAGTAAGTTTGATTTTGAAAAAATAGTTGACACATGTCATACATGAAAAGTAAGTTTCATAATTAGATTACTAATTAAGCGGAAATGAAAGATGACTTTAAATTTACATTTTGATTTTATAATCCTATGTTTAGAGCCGATTATACACTAAAAATTAGCTATGTTCCCTAAAACATATTTTGGGAAAAGGGTTTAGAAGTTAGAGTAGCTAATTGCACAAAAAAAAGGATGGAAGCAAATGAGAAGCAACTATTGGTAATTATGGTGTGTAGGACGATAATAAAAAATATATAAATTTAGTATACATTCTATCAGTGTAAATGTAGAGAAAGAAAGGGAGATAAGATTCCAAAAAATGACTCAAATTAAATTATAATAATCCTTTGAAAATAGTCGATGCTAATATTAAAATTAAGTCACTACAATGACTATAAAGGATTTGAACTAATGAAGAACTTGTGCATATCGTGTTGATTTTGCATACACCATCAATAAGAGTTCTCAAAGTAATATACATGAACAACAAGAGTTCTCAAAGTAATATACATGCATGAACAACATTGATATCAGGATATGCACACAATGTTCATGTGGAAGAGGCATTGAAGATCTTTAAGGTGATGGCATAATGAAATGTTGTGTCACGGAGTAAAATGATTTATGCACTTGTTCGTAATGTGTGGTTTAATGTGTGTTTGACAACACACTTGCTTGTATTGGTGTTTGTCACATTCTTCCTATACAAGGATAGGGGAGGATATATGAAAATACTTTCATAGATGAATGAAAATTTATACATTGTTTTGATAATGGAGCATTATTGTTGCATAGTTGATCTCCTTGGCCATTTAGGGAATAGGAATTATCAACAAAATATCAATAAAATTTGATGCTTCTATTTGGGAAACTATGGAAATCATAACAACATATAGTCTATACGACTTGTTAAAAAAATCTTATTTAGTTTGACCAAACAAATGTTGTACATTATGTGATTTTGTCTAATATCTAGACCCAAAAAAATGTTGAAGTGGGTTATATGCCTGATAGAAAATTGGGCTCCATGATTTGGAAAAGAGTAGAAGAATCATATTCTTGACCATTGGAAGAAGAGTATGAGGATTGTCTATCAGAGATTCCTTCACATGAATATTTTGTGAGGGATTAGAATAAATTCCATCATTTTATTCAAACCAAAAGACATCATCTTGTATAATGTTGTAGTTTCTCACACATTGTAAATTATGCACTTTCAGATAGAAATGCAATCTCATCAATTTGAGGTATACAATTTACCAAGCACTTCAAAAGTATTTACACCTTAAATAGTTTAGAGAGTAAGAAAGAACACCCAAGAAGCCTCACACACATAAGAGGTAAAGTTTTGAAAGTGACTATTTTCACTTCTATAATGCAAACAAGGAACATACTTTCCCAACCTGCCAGGAGTAACCATAACAGGGAAACTCAACAATCAACCCATGGAACTAACATTTGCATACATATACTAAGCATATCAAACTCAAGGCCCTAGAGAGGAACCCAGAACTCTAATACCATATGTAAGATCTGACCTACTGACACAAATGCCACATCTTCAATACACACAACACACAGAAGTTGGTCAAATCAGTCAAATGTCGATTCCACTTATCGACAAGACAAAATTAATTTCTAATAAAATAATATGGAAAAGGTACATGGGTTCACAAACTTGTCGAACAAGATACATATGATTATAACAAGGAAGAGAGTCGACCTCACTATCGAATGCATTAATAATGTATCAACATCAGACATTACATAAAATATCAGTAACAGTTTCGACCAAATTTTTGAAAACATCCACATACAAAGATAGACTTTGACCAACTTCCAACATACAACCAAAACAAGAAATTAAAGGATACTTCAATCATCTTGTCAAAAATAACAATGTATGACAATAAGAATAGACCATACAAGAATTTAACTTACAAAGAAACATAAATTTTACAAGAGTCATTGACTGACTAACATAAGAGTGCAAATGTCAATATAATAGACCACTAGTCGATAACAAGAAAACTTAAAACTTCTAAAGATGAAGACCTTCCCGACAGTTACTTCAGACATTTGTTTCACACAAAACATAAGGGGCAAGAATATTGTTGGAGTGTGTTTCCACCCCACCATGAAGTAGTTATACTTCCCTAGAATCATTCCTAATATGAAAGATACCCAGCCCAACTCAAGGAAGTCTAACAAGGTAAAACAATCAGGAGTAATGGAAATGTGTAACATGATTCATCCACAAAGATTTAATATAATGTTATCATAGACACTAAAAAATTTATATCTCAAATAAGACAAATGAACAATAATATTTTCTTTGATAACACCTCATAGTTCTGATTCCATCTCAAGCACATGCTAAGTGATAATAATTGAAATAAGATAATACCACAATAATCCAATGCATATCTTTGTGAACTCAAGAGTTTTCAATAACTTGATGCAGTCAAGGTCGGAGGATCCAAGAATGGACTTTCCAAACTTGCAGCAACACCAGAATAACACAGTGGAATAACACACAACTCAAGATATATCAATATTAATTTTATATTATCTCAGATCTTCAAATTATATACAACATGTCGGGCTATAAGGCCTTCCTAGTTAGGGCCAATTACATTAACAATTAATAAGATCTCGTAGGATCCAACTATCTATCCTCTAGCTAAGTGGAAGAAACCAGATCTAAAATTGTGCTCACAAGCCACCAAGCAATCTTCAATATCTGACTACCCACTTACAACTATGTGCAATATTTTACAATCCTTCAACTTATTTTCTTCTCCTCATTCCCACTTCTCAAACTCAAAATAATGAAACAAATATATACAAGAGCCCACCAAAGAAGTCATCGCTCAAAACCATAAGAGAGACCCAAATTTAGGTCCACACAAATCCCAATGAGGGACCCCACATTAATTTAGCAATGGAAATTAAATCAAGAAGTCGGCCAAAGATCTAACTCCCAAAATAAGCATCTCGAGCCAAGCAAGACCAAAAATCAGCAACCGTCGGTAAGAGAATACCCAAGCATCAGGAAACCCGTCGGTGAACACAAAACCACCATAGAAACCGAAACCTATTAGTGAACACAAAACCATCACAATGACCAAATAATCATCCCCAAGAAACAAAACCCAAGCAATAGAGAAAAAGCATACCCGAGAAATAGAACCCGAGCAACAAAGAACAAACATAAAGAACACAAGAAAACATCTTTTTGGTTGAGTAGGATTGCCAAGAATCCTAGGACTCTCCTGCATCAGACACCCTAGGTAAATAAGATGTTCCCATAAAGGAAATCATGAACATCCTAAGGGAATCAGAATAGGTATACCATACTTGTTCTTAACCCATATCTCCTTTTCCCTTTCATTCCATGTTGTCTTCATTCTGTCCATTATTTCATCTGACAAATTTACACTTTTTGTAGCTCTCTCATATCTTCTACCTACAACTGATAGTAGTTGACACCAATCATCCTCGATACCATCAGTGTTTTGATGAACCACATTCCCATCTGACTGACTGAACAACTCACTATCATCTTCATCTCTCTGTGTCACTAGTTTCAACATCTTCTGCACCACCTTAGTCAAATATGTTATATGTTTCTTCATCTCTATAAGCTCTTCAGATATGTTATCATCCTTTTCTTCACCAATAGGTTCATAAACTCTCTTCTCCTCATGTTTGTCACTATCATTCAGACAAAATCTGATAATTCCATATCTCTTAGTCTATGCTTCCTACAATGGTATTAATTTATGCTTGGATTCTCCCTACCTCACCACATATGTGTTTGCACAACCATCAAACATAACATGTATGTCATACTACCAAGGTCTACCGAGAAGTAGGTGACAAGCATCCATAGGAATTGCATCACATAATATCTCATCATAATAGGATCCAATCCTAAAATTAATAAGGCATTGTTCTTCAACCCTAACCTTAGAAACATCTTGTATCCAACTAATCTGATAAGGATTGGGATGCTTCCTCCTTTCCAAATTCAATTTACTAACCATCTTTTCTGAAAAAAAGTTCTCAGAACTACCACCATCAATTATGACATTACATACCTTATCCTTGCACTTACATCTAGTTCTGAAAAATTTCTTCTTTGATAAGAATCAATTTGCTTTGAGGGAAGAAAATTCCTCCTAAGAAAAAGATTCACATTTTCCCCCAAAGGTTCATTCTCAACAACCTCATTCACTATAGCATTTTGGTGATTACTGACCCTCTTATCTACATGGGGACATTCAAATAAACAATGTCCTTCTTCTCTACAATTGTAACAAGTACCTCTGAATACACCTCTACCCGTTCTTCTCCTTGGTTCAATAGGTTTTGGTTCATCTTCAACTTTTGGTTTATCTTTTACTAACTCCTCTTTTTTCTCTTTCCCTCAAGAATTACCATAATGTCTTCTTTTCAACTTATCTTCTATCTTCAATGCATACTGATAAGCATCCTCCACATATCCAATCTTCAACATACCAATCTCATCTTGGATATTGAATCTCATACCATTAACATACCTTGCAACCTTTTCCTTAGAAAGTTCTCTATGTCCAGACTGAATTATCAACTTGTAGAACTCCTTGGTATAATCTTCCACAGTCATCTCCTATTTCAGATTCTGCAATTTCTTGAAAAATTCAAGTTCATAGTCAATAGGAATAAACTTAGCTTTTATTCTTGCCACCATCAACCTCCATCGATTGATCTTTATCTCACCTTCTTCTTCTCGGTCCCTCTGCAATTATTTCCACCAAAGAGAAGCATGTCCTTTCAACTTATTCTGTGCCAAATTTACTCTAAGTGGATCTTCAATGTCTTCCAACTTAATGTAGTTTTCTAACTCACTGATCCAATCAATCAGGTCCTTGGGCTTTAATGTACCCAAAAAATTAGAAACCTCCATTCGATAATTTATACTCAACCTTGCACCAGATCTCTACAACTAACCATATCTATCTCCTCCAGAGCTTGCCATCCAATCAGTTTTGTAGATCCAGTAGCTTCAAAATCTTTAGCAGCTTCTTCATAGCCATCATCTGTTCTAGGACCTCTCTGTAGTCCAACATTTCTAATATCTTCTATGATTTCATTCATCATTTTGGCCATCTCAAATCTGAATATTTTTGTTATCCTTGCTTCCAATTCCTTAGAAAGATATGCAATCGCCCTAGGGTTCAATCTTTTCGGAGGCATCTCTCCAGATCTTCAAAAACCCTAAGCTCCACAAGAAATGAACCAGCAACTCTAATACCACCTGATGCACTCAAGGTCAGAGGATCCAAGAATGGACTGTCCAAACTTGTAGCAAGACCAAAATAACACACAACTCAAGATATATCAATATTAATTTTATATTATCTCAGATCTTCAAATTACATATAATATGTCGGGCTGTAAGGCCTTCCCAGTTAGGCCAATTACATCAACAATTAATAAGATCTCGCAAGATCCAAATATCTATCCTCTAGCTAAGTGGAAGAAACAAGATCTGAACTTGTGATCACAAGCCACCAAGCAATATGCAATCTTTGTCTACCCACTTACAACTATCTACAATAGCTTACAATCCTTTAGCTTATTCACTTCTCCTCTTTCCCACTTCTCAAACTCAGAACAATGAAACAAATATATAGAAGAGCCCACCAAAGAAGTTGGCACTCAAAACCATAAGAGAGACCTAGATTTAGGTCCACACAGATCCCAATGAGGGACCCCACATTAATTCAGCAATGGAAATTAAATGAAGAAGTCGACCAAAGATCCAAATCCCAAAATAAGCATCTCAAGCCAAGCATGACCAAAAATAGCAACCGTCAGTAAGAGCATACCCGAGCATCAGAAAACCCGTCGGTGAACACAAAACCAACATAGCAACTAAAACCCATCGATGAACATAGAACCATCAGAGTGACCAAAGAAACATCCCTGAGAAATAGAACCTGAGCAACAAAGAGCAAACATAAAGAACAAAAGCAAACATATTTTTGGTTGAGTAGGATTGCCAAGAATCCTAGGATGCTCCTACATCATAAATGCACTGTACATCATGAAAAATTCTATATGTAAAGGGGAACAAACATCTTATTGTTTAGCCCTTTACTCTCAACATTGTCACATCTCAACTGTAAAATAAAACATAAACTCTTTTCTTACTCTTATAACACGTAGTAATCAATATTATGACTCCATTGCTATGTTTGATTATTGAATCTCCCTTGAATAGAATTCATAGGATCAGAATTAGGAATAAAGTAAGGGGATTCTTCTTTCATTGTTCATATTCATTAGATATTAGATACTGATATAATTAAATATACATAAATTTGGTGCATTCAAATAGAAATTTTCACAAAGTCTATGTGATATTATATCAGAAATCATAGCAAGGTTTAACAGAACATCAATCCTTCAGTTACAAGTGTTCACATGTCCCCTCTAATTCCTTGGACCTTCTTCAAGTGGCTAAATTTGATGGCTTACATTGAAACTAAGTGGTGCGATATTACTTAGGATACCTTCCCAACAGTTGTTGAATTTTTCTAGAGAAGTTGTTGAGAGACACATCTATACCTTGGATCATTACCATTTTACTCATTATTGAAATTGAACCTTGTAAAAAATTGCTCGAAATGTTGAAATAAAATTGGAGATGTGCAAGACCTGACTATTCAAGAAGTATATTTCCCTCTAGCCTATTATGTGCCAAGTCCACCAATTCCAAAGTGATACATCTCCCTAGAATTGCAGGGATTTTCCCAGACAATTATTGTGACGAAGAACAAGGTGTCAGTTGTGGAAGATCCCCAAGACTTTCTGGAATTTGGCCTGAAATCATGTTTTCACTTAATGACAATAGCCAAGTTGTTTTGTATGACCAAAACTTTCTGGAATTCTTCAATCTAATTTATTTATGTCCAAATACAACTTTTGAAGATTTGGAAGGTGACTGAGTGCTAATGGAATGGAGCCATTAAAATGATTATCAGATAAATCTAATGTTAACAACTTTATGAGGTTTCCAATGCCACTTGGTATTTTTCCCACAATTTGATTAGAGCACAACTGTAAATCAAAGAGATGACTTGATAATTGACTAATAGAAGAGGGAAAAATACCACTAAGATAATTACTAGACAAGTCTAGATACTTTAAAGAAGAGAAATTAGATAAGGCTACTAGAAAAGAAAAGCCACTAGTTCCACTCACAAGGTAATTGTCCCATAATAAAAGTGCTTCAAGCTGGAACAATTAGCCTAAAATTGAGGGAATGTGACCAGTTAGTTGGTTCTTACATAATTGCAAAAATTAGAGAAGAGTACAGTTTGAAATGGAATAAGGAATCACCCCTGTCAAGTAGTTGTGGTCAAGATGAAGCACTCTAAGTTGATTAAGCATGCCTAATTCATTAGGAATAGGTCTGGTTAATTGGTTAAAAGATAATTGAAGTTCTTCGAGAAGAATATAGTTGGACAAGGAAATATGAATCACTCCTCTCAAGTTGTTGGTGTCGAGATAAAGCACTATGAGTTGAGTAAGCATACCAAGTTCAATAGCAATATCACCATGCACCTCATTTTTCCCCAACTCCAACTCAACTAGTGATGACAGGTTTCCTAGAGAAGGTGGGATTAGGCATGTTAGCTAGTTTATTCCTAAAACATGGATCTCCAAATGTAAAAGAAGGCCAAACTAGGAAGGTATACTTCCACTCAAAAGGTTATAGGATAGTAAGAGGCATTGCAAAGAATGAAAGTTAGCAAGAGTTGAAGGAATGGAGCCTTCCAATTTATTCATAGAAAATCTAAGTATTTTAAGGCGGAAAAGCTTCCCCAGATGAAGAGGAATTTGGCCATGAAAGTTTTTGTTCTTGAGAGAAAGTACTCTGAGGAAAGAAAGATTGGTGAGGAAAGGAAGATGGGGCCGACTAAAGACATACCTCTGAGATTCAAGGAAACCACATGTTGATGATGAGAAGAGCAGAGAAGAGAAGTCCAATTGCAAAGGGAATGATGAGGAGACCAGTTGGACAAAGAATTTTCAGAGTGGGGAGAAAGAGAATGCTTGAATGAAAGAAGAGATTGTTGATCAGAATAAAGTGAATGCAAAGAAGCAGAAGAGGGAAGTGCAGAGAGAAAGAAGTGCAAACTAAAATCATCTTCATTTTCATGTGTATTGAACTTATAAATAAACAAGAGTGAAATATAAAGCTCTCCAAATGTTATTAAATAGCCATCTACAATGACTTGGTGAAAAGTCTATGCAGCTAAATGACTTGGCAATTTAATAACTAAAAAGGATACAAAATAAATGATAAATATTAAAATATCATAAAGTGTCATGCTATGTCATGTGTAAAATATCAAGTGTCCTATCATGTCATGTGTTGTAACAAATCCATGTGCAATGATAAGAACTATTTTTGTTTTTCCCGCCCACTTGCTTAACAAAGTCCACCGTGGTCACAAGAAAATGAGAGGAAAGTTGCATGGCAATAAATATGTCTGTGATAGTTTAGTTAAAAATGATAAGGAGTCAGCTAGAAAGTTAGTTGGTTGTGTCTTGTGGCATGTAAATAGGTCAGGAGACATGTGCAATGGTGACAAGTGATTTTTTTATGGTGGTAAATCATGCGGTTGTCAGGCTTAGAAGAAAATGGTAGTGGTGGAGAAAATCAAAGTACAATCTGCGACCATCTTCTAACCCAAAATGTTAATGCAGCTTAATTACACTCTATTGGGGTTTTTTTAGTTAGATTATAGGTCCTTAATGTTAATGCAACTTAATTAATTGCCTCTAAATACAGATGGAGGTCTTTGAATTTTTTAATTTTTTAAAATGATAAAGCAGATGGTGTTTCAAACATGGGAAATTTCCCTGATAGTAATCTATGTCCATAAACAATTAACAGAGTAACACAGGGACGCGTCCCCCCCAAATCCCCAACACACCCAAGATGGGGACAAACCCAGGATGAGGGGACGTCATTCCCGTGTTCCCAGTGGCGCCACCAATCAGCCACCAATCATTCGGGATGCGAGGACGTCCCCACATCCCCCGTTTGGGAACGGGGACTTCCAAACGTCCCTTGACCCCAAAAGGGGACGTACGGGCATCCATCATCAAAGCACAAAAAAAAGCAATTTTAAAAAAAAACACAACATTATTTAATTTCTAAGTGTGTCATTTTTTAACCCTAGACAATGTGGGGCCCACTTCTTGTGCTAAAATGATAGAAAACTAAATAGGGCTTCATTTGCATTCATTTTATGGTTTTTTTGTGTTTGCAATAGCAACAAGAAGAAGAGTGAAGGGCTCATAAAAGAGTGTTTGTAAGAGTGAAAAGAGTGATTGCAAGCCAAAGAGGAGTGACAAGGAGCAAGAAGAAGAGGAGGAGGAAGATTCTTCACCTTGTTCAAAAGATTTTTCAAGCAAAAGGTAGGGTTTCTCACTATTTTTTTATTTTATTTTCTGATTTTCAAATGAATGCATTGTTCATTGTTTTGAGTTTTACTTTGTCTTTTATATTTCTTGTTGTTTCATTTTGATATAGTTATTTGAGTTTCATTTCTATATTGAAGTACTTCGTAGATTCTTATTGTTTCATTGAATCATTTCTGAATTCTTGTTGCTTAAATTTTATTATTTTAATTTAAAACTTTGTTGTTTTAAAGAAGAGTATAGGCTGAAAGTTGAAAGTTTGAAACCATGTTGATGTATTTATTGATTTTGTTTTCATTTGGTGAA
>MU226361.1:3782984-3794374 GCA_018584345.1 Thuja plicata | reverse complement strand
CCACTTCTACCCTGGGTTCTAACCCTAACCTAACCCTTCTCAACCCATTCACCCATGCTAATCTAATTCTAAACCTAAAATTCTCTCTAAACCACCTCCTAATGTTGTCACATTCCATTAAGGAATGTTTAACAACTCAACCCACTTAGGAGATTCAACTTTCTCAAGCTTGACACTCCTTAAGGTCCACTTTCTCAAGCCTTCCTCTTACACCCCCACATGCCTCATTAAGGACTTCATTAATGAAGATTCCTTAAGCCCATGTCTCTCCCATGCCTTATTAATTCCCTAGGAATTAATGGCTCTTACATATTCATTTATTGGGCCTCCTTTCTCATAAATGAACCTTGTACCCCCCTCTCTCTCCCATTCTTCTATAAATAGAAGCCTGTTTTGAGAGCAAATAAGCCTTCTTGAGAGATCAAATTTGCATTGTTATGCTGCCATTTTCATGCTAGGATTATAAGCTATTTCATTTCAATACTAATTGTTAGTGTTATGTCATCTTTCATAGTTTATATGCATGCTTGTTCCATCATTTAGTTTTCTTTCAACTAAATCCTTCATACTAGGTTGTATTGGTCACTGTTTCATCAACATATACTGAGGGCTGATATGTTGGTGGTCATACTCCTCCTAAGTTAGAAGGAAATAGATCGGTTTTAGAGGGTTTCATGTGTTTTTCATGTTTTCACTAACCCCATATTGCTAATATAATGATCTATTGATTGTTTGTGTATGTTCCGGCAGGTACCCATTTACACACGAACAGACCAGAGGTCCTTTTTGGGCAATGTCTTGGAAGAAATCCTCACTTTTGTTTGTAGGGAGGTTGATTGCAACACTTTTATAAATTATGTTGTATTGATGTTATTGGGTTGATAGTTCCTTGAGAATGTTGATAGATACCACGTCTACACAGACATTATGTCCTAGTTTTTTGTGTCTCTCCTCGACCTCGGAGGATAGAAGGTGGATATGATGATGCTATTAAGGAAGGTTTTTAAAGATAAATTCTTGAAGGACGATGGACCAATGTTGTTGTTTTTTTAGAATTAGGGGTGGGGGTCCCTTGGCTAAGAGATATACACATGTTGTTGGTGCCAAGCATAAATGTGGCCAGACAACCCTTTCTGTTGAACCTCAATGATGAGCAACTAACATGACACAGGAAATGGGCACGACTTGGGAGGGATTTTCTCCGGAAATGGTTTTACCTTGATGAATTCAACGAGTCTGACTACACATGACTTGACAAATTCTTATAGATTATCCTCTCTAGAAAATTCTACTTAGACGAAAGGGAAGATGAAGATCCCTGATTTCCTAGTTTACCCATTCCTGTTACCCTAGTTTTTTGACAATGGACATGCAAAGTTTCACTTTTTTTTAATCGATAAGAAGTTGCCTAGTAGGTTTCTATTTTTACTGTATGATGTAATTTTTTGAAAAAAAAAAATAATAATTTTCCAAGTTCATTTCAATTTTCTTTTTATGGGTACAAAAAATGATTCTTAGACTTCTCTGTGATTACAATATTTTAATTAGTTGTTTTACCTGTGTATTAGACATTTAAGTATATGCTTAAGTGATGGATAAGTACTTCCATTTTTTAAATCTAAAGACTGAGTTTCTAAATTTTTAAAATGATTAAGTTTCTTTATCAGTCCAGAGCAAGTTTCTATTTTTAATTTTCCAATGTGTCATATCAATGTGTGATTATAAGATAGAAATAATTGAATTAAAATCTAAATCCGACTACACTGTAAAACTAAATATTTAATAACATTTATTAAATGTAATAACTAATAAGCTGAAGTTGTAATTTAAAATGATTAAGTTACACTCACACATGTCCTAGTGACATCAAATGACAAGCCAAAAGTTAATGGGACCCGCGATAGTGCGACAGTGCCAGCGACCGTTGGATGAGCACAAATCAACGATGTGCGGTGTATTTCGGGTTGAAAGGGAAAATAAACCCCATTTTTTCAAACCTATTCTAAAATAATTTAAATGAGCTCAAAATCATAGATTCATAGAATAAGTATCACTTACCTTTGCCTCAAATTAAAATGTAGCAATGCAGTCGTGACTCACCAATGAAGTATTGAGTATACAGATGCAGTCAATAGTCTGAAACTTCTGAAACTTCACTATGATCAAATATAGAGATATCCTAGAGATATCAAAATGTTTTTATACTAATCCTTATTCAAAAAATTTGATGGGAGGTATTAGGTATACAAATATTTGACGAAGCCCGCGTAATTATAACACATCTTTAGTTATTTCTGAGATGATTATGGGTTGTCCAATACCTTCGTGTGATTAATAAAGTTGGCTAAATTATGTCGGTTAAAGACACACATCTATAAAATGCCTGGAGAATATAGGCCGTCGATTTGGGGTCGCTTAGAAATTATAGGAGAATGTTTTAAATTTATGGGGACCAAAATTTATATTCCATTGGCAAAATTAAATAAACTGATGGGCAATGGGCCCGGGATTTGGATCCAATATTAATAAATGTCAAGTGATAGCTTAATCCAATATGTGAAAAATATTCCCCAATTCAGGGGTCGCCGACATGTGACATTCGCCAAATGGTGAATAATCGCCACTAAAGTTTTTACTGGTCATAAGGTGTCATAAGGGCTTGTAGGATGCATTAATGGGTTCTTATACCCCTTAAGACACCTTACAACCTCTAAGTTGTACTCTTAGGCTTCTTTAAGGATTTGCAAGGGTCATAAAGGGTTAAATAACACATTAATGGGTCATAGAACCCTTAAGACACCTTATGATTCTTAATATGCACTCTTAGGCTTCCTAAGGAGTCGTAAGGGGTCGTAAGTGGTTGTAAGATACATTAATGTGTCATAAGACCCCTTAGGAACCCTAAGAATACATCTTAGGGTTCCTAGTACAAATTAATGGGTCTTAAGGGGTCATATGACATATTATTGTGTCTTAGGACACCATAAGACTCTTTACTACCCCTAAGATGTACTTTTAGGATTTCTAATGGGTTGTAAGGTGTCATAAGGAGTCGTAGGACCCATTAATGGGTCCTAGGGTCCCTTAAGACACCTTACAACCCTAAGATGTACTCTTAGGCTTCCTAAGGGGTTGTAAGGGTTTGTAAGGAGTTGTAGGAGTCATTAATGTATCATAGGACCCCTTAAGATACCTTATGACCCCTTAGGAACCCTAAGAATACATCTTAGTATATATTAAGGTGTATACATCTCTCTCTCAGAGAGAGAGAGAGAGAGAGATTAATATGTCTTAGGAAACCATAAGACCCCTTACGACCCCTAAGGTATACTCTTAAGCTTCCTAAGGGGTTGTAAGGGGTCATAAGGGGTTGTAGGATGCATTAATGCATCTTGGTATAGGCCTTAAGACACTTGATGACCTCTAAGATGTATGCTTAGGCTTCTTAAGGATTTGTAAGGGTCATAAAGGGTTAAAGGACACATTATTGGGTCCTAGGACCCCTTAAGACACCTTATGACCCTTCATATGTACTCTTAGGCTTCCTAAGGGGTTATAAGTGGTTGTAAGATGCATTTATGTGTCTTAGGACCCCTTGAGAAACCTTATGAACCCTAAGAATACATCTTAGGGTTCCTAGTACACATTAATGGGTCTTAAGGGGTCATAGGACATATTGCTATGTCTTAGGACACCATAAGAGCCCTTACGATCCCTAAGTTGTACTCTTAGGATTCCTAATGGGTTGTAAGGTGTCATAAGGGGTTGTAGTACCCATTAATGGGTGTTAGGACCCCTTAAGACCTTACAACCCCTTAGGAACCCTAAGAATACATCTTACGGGTCCTAGTATACATTAAGGTGTCTTAAGGGGTCCTAGTGTACATTAAGGTCTCTCTCTCTCTCTCTCAAGGATTTTGTTATAGTTTAAATAGTGTGTGCACGCTATAGTGCATACGTGTTATAGCACATACGTACTATAGCACGTACGTGCTATGCAAACCATAAATTTACAAACTTCTAGCATGCTATAGCGTGTGCACGCTTTTAACTACATTGAAATTTACCAAGCCTGAGGCTTGGATTTTCCTTGGAGATCCAACCCAAAGGATTGGAGGATTCAAATAGGTCTAAGATGTGTTTTCCAGCAAACCTACAAAAAATAACATTTATTCTTGTGTGCTCCCTATCAAGTTTTCACGTGGTTCAATAATGATAAAATTAGATGCCATGATATTGTAGATCTCTCTGTTATCTATCTAGCCATATGATTTATTTGGAATTCTCATTATGTTAAGCTTTTCATCTCTAATTTCTTTTGTAAGTATGTCCGATTTTTGTCAAAAACCAACGTGTATTCAATTGGGCTTAGATTTTGGCTCATTCATTGAATTTTGAAACAAATTACATTTTCAGAAACTACACTCTATTCTACACACTTTAAAAAAAAAACAAGTTTTGATTGTCGACTAGTTTTCAATGATTTCTAGGGGGAGCACACAAAAATTTCACATTTTCAAGATGTGTCCACTTCAAAAAATCGCAAAAAATCATAATTTCATCAAACAATTAGTAGAAAAATACGTGATAAACTAGGTGATGTTAGCTAATTTCTCACGGAAGTGATTAATTTTTTTTTTGAAAAAGTTAACATTTTAGGGGGAGCACATCAGATGCTATGTTATGTTTTTTCACAAAAAATAGAACCACTTTTTGTGCTCCCCCTTTTTGAAGGCCTTAATCTCCAATATTTCTAAAATAAATTAATAGTTTAGAAACTAGATTTGGAGTAGAACAAATCTTTTTTTTGTCATATTCTGAAATTTTAAGTCTAACTATCCTCAATTTCTCATTGAAGTTCAGAGTTTACCGATTTCAGAAAAAAAAGTGGCATCTTATACCACCTTTTTGGTCACCCATCTTTGCGCACTTACCCCATAATAATGCATTTTGAATCAGATAAGGATTTCCTTTTCATTTTTTATTTTGTCAAAAGAATGAAGAAAGGGTAGCTTATGATAGTGAATGAGGTTAAGAACTTGATAATGTATGAAAAAATACAAGGAATGCATGCAACCATCACCTTTACCATTAAAAGTAAGTGGTTACTTTGTCAAAGCACTTCTTTAGTCCACCAACTAGGATCACTCACATGGATCCATCCATTCTCAAGACCTAAAAAAATGGTCCAACCACAACTAATCCACTTGTGGTCCAACAGATTAGAGGTCTTTGCCAGAGATCCTAAACTTCGGGCTCAGTTTCTCAAGAGAGAAAGCTAAAGAGATAGATCACATACAAAATTTCACCTATCAATGGTGTCTAGTTAATTCAACAAGCAACACAATATATATTTATTAAGATAATTTTATGAAATGAAACAACTAGTAGATTTTAAGCCAAATGAGTTCACTTTTGCTTGTATTTTATCAATTTTTGTAGTTTCCATGATTGTGAGATATGTAAAGTTCATAATAATATAATTAAATGTGTTCATGATTCAGATGTTTATGTCAGTAATATCTTATGTAAGTAATACAAAATCATAGATGATGCATGCAAACTATTTGCCAAATTGTCTGAGAAAGAAATAGCTTCATAAAATGTAATAATTTATATAAAATTCCAAAATTACTTAAGAAGAGATCTGAAAGTAATATACATACATGAACAAGATTCATATCACGATATGCACATAATGTTCATCTGGAAGAGGCACTGAAGATCTTTGAGGCGATGGCATAATGAAATGTTTTGTCATGGAGTAAAATGATTTATGCACCTGTTAATAGTGTGTGGTTTAATGTTTGTTTGACAACACACCCACTTGTATTGGTGTTTGTCACATTCTTTCTATACAAGGCTAGGGGAGGATATATGACAATAATTTCATAGGTGAATGAAAAGTTTCACACTGTTCATGTAATGGAGCATTATTGTTGTATGGTTGATCTCCTTGGCCATTTGGGTATAGGAATTATCAACAAAATATCAATAAAACATGATGCTTCTATTTGGGAAACTATGGAAATCATAACAACATATAGTCTAGATGAGTTTTTCCAAAAAATTGTCTTTTTTGACCAAAAAAATGATGTACATTATGTGATTCTGTCTAATATCTAGAACAAAAAAATGTTGAAGTGGGTTATGTGCCTGATAAAAAATTATACTCCATGATTTGGAAAAGAGTAAAAGAATCGTAGTCTTGACCATTGGAAGAAGAGTAGGAGGATTGTCTATCAGAGGTTTCTTTCCAAGAATTTGTTGTGAGGGATTAGAATCAACTCTATCATTTTATTCAAACCAAAAGATATCATCTTGTATAATGTTGCACTTGTTCATGTTGGAATCAACAATGTTGCATTAGTAGATGAAACAAATTTCCTTAATACTACAGATGCAATTAATGGCATGAAGTGTTCTTGAAATATTTGAACAGGCAACCAATAAAAAATGGATAGTAATATCTTTTTATAACGTGGAATTATTAGTCAATTTCTAACTGATTCAATATTTTATAGAAACTATTAGTGGCTTCCTTGTGTCGAATCTGCATAGCCTAGAGCTTTTAGATACATTAATTATTACTATTTCTCTTCAATAAGTATGTTTACCTTTTTACCCTTTTCTTGTAAAAACTTAAAAACTTTCAGGACTCATAAAACATACATCTACTTAATATTTATAGTTAAAAAACCTTTACTTTTCGCATTATACTTGTACATAATGTGCAATAGACTAAACTCGTATAGTAAATTAGAGGAAAACGTTTAATATATTACAAAATAAGATGCAAATATTTAAGACTTTCCATTAGATTGAGTGAAGATCTAAGATTAGATGTAGATGTGGACCAATGCTCTAGGCTTCTCAAACTCCACTTTCTTTGTCCACTTGTAGTCTCAAGTAAAGATAACATATTTATTGGCAAATGAAAATCTCTTGGAATTCTGAGAAATGCAATTGTTCTTTTTTTCTAATATTCTAACTATATCCATTGTATTTGGGTGTTTTTGTGGTACCTTGTTGAAACCAACCCAACTTGCATTAATTGAGTAAGACATGTCAATACCATTTCTTTTTTTGACTCGTTAACATCTTTGAGTAGTTGGTTGTCCACCACTTCTTCGATATTTTATGGAAAATCCATACTTGCCCATTTCAGTAGATTATTACCTTCTACAAACATGGTATCTATTGGTCTCTTCCTTGTCAACAATTCTAAAAGTAGAATTCCATAGCTATATACATCTCCTTTTGTTGAAATCTTTCCACTAACTCCATACTCTGCAGTATAATATTATTAATTATGATTCTCAATCCATATGAAATACTAATACAAAATAAAAAGAAGTCAAAAGTAAACAATATTTTAATAATACAAAATTTTGTACCTGATGCAAAGTAGCCAATAGACCCCTTTAGGGAATTTGTAGAAGTCAATGAATTTATTGAATTCTCAAATAACAGTTTTGTAATGCCAAAGTCTGCTACATGTGGTGTCATATCATTCCCTAATAATACATTACTGGGTTTTAGGTCACAATGAATGACTTGCACAAAGAAATGATGATGTAGATATTCCATTCCTTGTGCTATCTCCTTTTCTATTCTTAACCGGTCAACCAAATTTAATTTGCATTCATCTCCTTCCTCAAAATATAACCATCTCTCTAAACTTCCATTTAGAATGAATGGAAAAATTAATGCTTTAAAATCAAGGTTAGAACAAGATGAAATGATTTTGATCACATTGTGGTGTCGAACTCTTTTTAGCACATTATATTCTCTTTCAAAACTTTGGAGTGCATTTTCATCCTGCAAATTGAAAACTTTAATAGCAATATTTATACCATCATTGAGAGTTCCTCTATAAATAGATCCAAATCTACCAACTCCTACTAGCATGGTCTCGCTAAATCCACTAGTTGCATCTACAATTTCTTCATATGAAATCCTTTCAGGCCCAATGTTGAGGTTTGGGATATTTTGATTTCTATGCCTCCTATACAAAACTAGAAACAATACACAAGACATGATGAAGATTGCTATACCAATCACAACTAGTATTATCACCTTGTTAGAGGCCAAGAACTCATTGTGTTTGGAATCAAAGCATGGTTTCAATTCAATCCAACTGCCACATAGGACAACATTTCCAGACACTACTGACTGATTAATTCTTGCAAAAACTCCTCTCTTTGGAACTTCCCCTGTCAAGTTGTTTGAAGAAAGATTGATATATTGAAGCATTTTCAATTCTTGGAAAGCAATTGCGATTGCGCCTGATAAATTGTTGTTGGAGATCAATAGCCTCAATATTATTTAAACTTGTGAGTGATGTTGGTATTGGGCCATCAAATGAATTCCATGACAGATTCAAATACTGCAAGTTTGTGCAACTTGATAGGGCAATTGGAATTTTTCTAGAGAAGTTGTTGAGAGACACATCTATACCTTGGACCATTACCATTTTACTCATTACTGAAATTGAACCTTGTAAAAAATTACTAGAAATGTTGAAATATAATTGGATATTTACAAGACCTAACCATGCAAGAGGTATATTTCCCTCTAGTCTATTATGTGCCAAGTCCACCAATTCCAAAGTGACACATCTCCCTATACTTGTAGGGAGTTTCCTAGAAAATTGATTATGATGAAGAACAAGGCATCTCAGCTGCGGAAGATCACCAAGACTTTCTAGAATTTGTCCTTAAATAATGTTTTCACTTGATGACAATAGCCCAAGTTTCTTTGCACGACCAAAACATTCTAGAATTCTTCCATCTAATTTATTTCTGTCCAAAAACAACTTTTGAAGATCCTAAAGGTGACTGAGTGCTAATGGAATAGAGCCTTTGAAATGATCATCAGATAAATCTAATGTTAGCAAATTTGTGAGGTTTCCAATGCCACTTGGTATGTTTCCCTCAATTTGATTAGAGCCCAACACCAAATGAAAGAGATGACTTGATAATTGACTAATATAAGAGGGAAAAATACCACTAAGATAATTACTAGACAAGTCTAGATACTTTAAGAAGAGAAATTAGATAAGGCTGCTAGAAAAGACAAGCCACCTATTCCACTCACAAGGTAATTGTCCCATAATCAAATTACTTCAAGGTGGAACAATTCGCCTAAAATTGAGGGAATGTGACTAGTTAGTTGGTTCTTATTTAATTGCAAAACTTGGAGAAGAGTAGAGTTTGAAATGGAATAAGGAATCATCCTTGTCAAGTAGTTGTGGTCAAGATAAAGTAGTCTAAGTTGATTAAGCATGCCTAATTCATTAGGAATAGGTCCGGTTAATTGGTTATTATATAATGACAAATTTTGGAGAAGAGTGCAGTTAGAAAGGGCGACGGGAATGCAGCCAGTCCATTGGTTATCAAATAATTAGAGTCCTTCAAAAAGAGTACAGTTGGAAAGGACAATACGAATCACTCCCATCTTTAAATGAATCTCTTTTACAGCTTATAAGAAAAAATTGAAAGAAACGGTTAAGATTAAAATATCAAAAAATATCAAGTGCCAAGTCGTGCACGAAATTATTTTCTAGTGGAGTGTAAATAGGTGGGGATCCATGTGTAATGGTGACAAGTGATTAGTGGTGAAAGCTTCTCAATAACCTGACTATCATGTGATTTCTCACACTTATACACAGGAAACATTAAACAACCTACAAGTTTTAAAATTTTCCTCCTCTTCCTACTTCTCAACCGGTGCTTCGTCCTGCACCTCGTCTTCCTCAAAATTTTGGAAATTAGTATGATTTAGTAGAGAAACTTCGTGCTACTCCTACAAAGATATCTCTTTGGGAGATTCTTAAAAATTCACCTACGTATCATGAAGTGAACTACAACAAGCCTTGAGAAATATGTTTGTCCCACCTCCTAGGCAAGACACCATAAATTTCATATTATAATGCATGAATGTGAGCATTAATAAAGCTGAAATTGTTTTTTCTCAAGATGAGTTGGCTCTTCAATAAATTCAAGATCAACATGATTCTCTTATGGTTTTTGTCCTTATCAATAATAATCTTGTTTGATTAAATTTAATTGATAATGGCCCACGACTTAATATTTGTAGCAGTGAAGTTAAATAAGATAAATGTGGATGTTTATTTAATCAAACCTGATTCTATTCCTATTCGTGGCTCTGAAAATGTTGCTAGATAAACATTTGGTATAATTAATTTGTCTATTAAGGTAGGTCTTATTATTTTACCCACACCTATTCATTTTATGCCTGATGCTTTGAAATATAATCTTCTCTTAGGGTAACCATGGCTACATGTCATGCACATTGTTCCTTCAACACTTCAATGCAAAGTGAAGTTGATTCATAACTACATCATGTATACCCTTGTTGTTAATGATAGAATCCAAAATTGCTTACAAACTAAATCTGATTCTCCTTCTATTCCTAGACTATTTAAATAGAACATATCTTCTTCTTCTCATCCAGGTGCCCTTTTAGATGATGATTGGGGGTCATAAGACTTTACACCATCTATTTTTTGTGAATACAAAATTCCTAGTTCCAAGACCATACTCTATAAAGGGTCTAGTATGTCATTTATTCAACCCGATCCTCCTAATCTTCAACATGTTTTATGGTATACACAACAAAGCTTTTAGACTCATGAGAAACCCATGGAGGGATTTAGTCTCAAACCCCCTCTTTTGTCAACTCCTTTACCATCCAAAATTTCTTATATGTCTACCTTTAATCAATAAATCATTTTTCCTAACCTTCTTAGTGCCAATTTAATAACTTGGCCTAAATGAAAAATTAAGCATAGTCAAAATCTTGTGAATCTCCCTTTTCGCATGTATCACCGATATCATGACCACTCTACTAATGAATGTCAAGATTTTCAAAAAAAATTGGAAACTCATTGATAATGATATCATCCACACAACATGTCACAATGAGTTAATTTTCAAACCTGATTTCTTTAAATAATATTTAAGTTCCCATTATGTTTCTCCACACTATGTGACGTTACTAGCTTATCCTTTGGGGGATCATTTTCATGTATGGTGCAGTCATAATTTTTGAGAAACGTAATATTCCTTAATTTTATTCTTGTCGCTACACTTGGGGGGCAAGGATAGTAAATCAATCTCTATCATCCTCTCTAAGAATCCACTTATCTCTTAGTTAAGTCACATTTGTCTATTATGTGGTATCTAATCTTACATAGAAATGTTTCTTTACATTGAGGATTGTCTTCTATACAAGAGATATGAATTCTTCATCATAACCTTTTCATTATTTACAATTGGGTTTCCATGGTAAAAAATCCTTTACCTTCGAGGCCTAAAAGCATGTCATCCCTCCTCAAGAATCCCTTTACCTACCAATGAGGAAGG
>MU226361.1:3758182-3782462 GCA_018584345.1 Thuja plicata | reverse complement strand
AATAACACAATTTGCTAGACTCTCTCTCTCTCTCTCTCTCTCTCTCTCTCTCTCTCTCTCTCTCTCTCTCATGGATCACCTAGTGCAACATAATTGTCTATCCTCTATCATCCATGGTTGTATTATTCTCTCCTCCTTGATTCCATAACATATCACGCTTTTCTATTTGATTGAATCATGGAGTCTTATCTTATCTTTGACGTGTTCTCTTTCTCTTTTCAAGTGACCACTCGTTGTGCTTTTGCAATAGCTTTCTAAGCATGATACTAGCAGTTGAGACATTTTATTTAGCAAGGTCCCTTCAACCAGTGGACTTGGAATCTTATTAATCTTTAGGATTTTTTTTTGTTTCTTTACATGTCCTTGCAAATGGATGTACAAGTTAAGATCCTTGATTTGGGGGCTTGTGTCCTTAAAGCTAGTGATACCTTATCTCTTTGTAGTTTGCCCACAATCTTCATCTTTCTCTTTCTTCTACTTTATCATGAGCATGGGGTGGACTCAAAATTCCACTAAAGTGGGTGATATATGTACCATCCTAGAGAGTAAGAAACCTTAATTTGGTCCCCATTTTAGCCTTATTTTAGTATGTATGGGTTTTCCACATTGATTTCATGCTCTCCTAACTCTTAATGGACCTTTAAATTAATATTGTAAGTAATTTATTGACTCAATTTCTTCAAAATTAGAGGTTGGCCCTTATTTCTAAGTGTGATCCTATATTTTCATCCAGTCAAATAATTTATTTCATCACCTAGGCCCTATATCCCTATTTATGGCCTTTGTGACATGTCCCGACCCTGAAATGAGTTGTACTGGAAAATCCCACATATACCATATATCTATAGCACCTAGATCAAATCAGGGCTCATTTCCTAGGTACATGTCATCATTGGAAACATGTCCTAGGAGAAATGGGCCAAAATTTGTCTTGGAGGCCCATGCTAGGGTCTTGGGGAGAAATCTAGTCACATGATCACCCTACTTAATTATTAACCCCCAAAATGATAGATTGAGTATATAAACCCCCTATTTTTTTTATCAATTATCAAGTGTAACAATTCACTATTAAGTTTTTAAGTATTCATGATCAAGCAAGCAATCCGGATTCAATATTTCTTCTACAATTGAGCATCCAAGTCTTTGATACTTCAAAGAATTCATCTACTTATTCTTCTTCAAGCATTGTGGAAAACTACAACATCCATGATTTCCTTTTGGGATTTTGTGGAGGTCAAGGTATTGCATTAACATTTTTTATCACATCGAAAGAAGAATTGCATTATAAAAGTATAAGGTGATTTACTATTCAGATCCGGTTTCTATTTCAACTTTCCTTATGCAAATTTATTTTATTTTCAAGGTTGATTGCTAAGGCAGATCAGGAATAGTTGCATGATCTGTGAAAAAATAGTCAAAATCACTAGGAACTTGTCACCATTCCTATCATGTCCCAGGAACACATCACCATTTTCATCATGTTCCCTATATTCTTATCTCAAATTTGGCATGAAGAAGATTATAGCCTCTAGGTCTCAGATCTGTAGTTACATGTCTTTTAGGGACTCTGACAGTAGGGAATTCAAGTCTGAAAACTCACTTCTCATATTTCATTTCTAGGTGCATTCAAATTCTAGGTGCAATAAAAAATGATACATGGGAATTGTTTCCTAGATCTAGTGACAAAAATGTGATTGGAAAAAAGTGGATGTTCAGAAACAAGATGAATGAAGAAGGTACAGTAGTAAGAAACAAAGCAAGATTGGTAAGTAAAGGATATGCACAAAGAGAAGGAATAGACTACACTGACACATTTTCCCCTGTAAGCAGACTGGAATCCATTAAGTTATTTCTGGCGTATGCAACATTCAAAGACTTTAAAGTATACCAAATGGATGTCAAATCAGCTTTTCTAAATGGTAACTTAAAGGAAGAAGTCTACATAGAACAACCTGGAGGATTTAATCTATCAGATAAACCTAACATGGTATGCAGATTGAAGAAAGCCTTTTATAGTCTTAAACAGGCCCCAAGAGCTTGGTATGAGAGACTTGATGGTTACTTAACCAAGATTGGATTCAAAAAGGGAGCATCAGATTGCAACTTGTTCATAAGAGAGACACCTGATGGACTACTACTTGTTTCCATCTTTGTTGATGGCATTATCATTGGACGTAATGGCAAGCTTAGTAAAAAATTTGCAAAAGAAATGCAGAATGAGTTTGAAATGAGCATGATTGGTCCTATAAAATATGTTTTGGGATTAAATGTAAAGAAGACAGATAAAGGAATATTCATAAATCAATCCAAGTATGTGAAGGAAATATTAAAGACCTTCAAGATGGAAGACTGTAAACTAGTATGCACTCCTATGATAACAGGAAGCAAGCTTTCTAAAGATGATGATTCCACAACAGTTGACAAGACATTGTACAAGTCTATGATTGGAAAACTCATATATATTACTCAATCAAGACCTGATATTTCTAATGCAGTTGGCATTTTTGGTAGATTTGCAATTAAACCTAAACAGAATCACCTAATGGAAATAAAAAGAATATTCAGATTTCTAAAAGGATCTATAGACTATGGTTTATGGTATCCTAAATCAAAGAATGTACAACTTCATGTGTACACAGATGCATATTGGGCAGGTTGTATTGATGATAGGAAGAGTACCTCATGAGGAGAAATATTTCTTGGATACAAGTTGGTTTCTTGGACAAGAAAGAAGCAGAATTGTATCTCTCAGTCAACAACAGAAGTAGAGTATGCAGCAGCAGCATTAAATTGTTCAAAAATGGTTTGGATCAAGCAGATGGTTAAAGACTTTGGTATTCAGATTGATTATCCTATTGTTATTCACTGTGATAATACTAGCACTATAAATATGTCAAAGAACCCTGTGATGCATGCAAAGACAAAACACATTGAGATCAAATACCATTTTTTAAGAGAAAAAGTTGCAGACAAAGAAGTAAAATTGGACTATGTAAGCACTAAAGAACAGTTGGAAAATATTTTCACAAAGCCTCTATCAAAAGATACTTTTGAGTATCTCAGGGAGAATTTGGGAGTAATTCGCTTTCCTGAGTATGATTAGATGATGCAGCAAGAAACATCAGTCCTTGGTGACTGATGAATGGTTGACTAATCTACTTCTGGAGTAGTACATGTACCTAATTGTTTATGGCGCCCTTTGTCATTGATGTCAAAGGGGGAGTATGTAGTAAGAGGGAGCATATATTATGGGGGAGTATATAATCATGTAACTTAAAACACATTCAGAGGAGCTACAATAGTATAGAGGAATCTTTGATGATGATATTGAGAAGATTGTAAAAAGAAAGAGGGCACCATGTGCTGATAATGTTTTTCATATCATATGTTGCCATCAATGTCAAAGGGGGAGATTGTTGGAGATTTACTTCTGTGTTGTTAGTTGATTGTATGTTTGTCATTGATGAAAACATATAATATACAACAGTGTCCTGTATGTACTTATCATAACAGTGATATTAACCCTTGTGTGGTTATACTCATGTTGTAAACATGCTTTGGATGCCTTGTTCATACACGCAGATTTAGATATGAAGTTTTATTTGTGTAAATATGGTATTGACAGTTACAGTTCTAGAGATTATCTGTTAATAGCCGACGTATTTACATTGGTTCTTGAGTTGTGCCTATCTTCAGGATAAAATTTTTTGGATTCATGATTAGTTATGAGTTAGCCATGTTTGGTTAAGAGCGCCTATCATGTTTCATCTTGATCGTGTTGTTTGAGATAAATTGGTGGAGCCGACTCAGTGAAGCGTCACATCTGTTCACTTTGAGTTGCACGGACTTAATCTTGATTGTGTGCTTAGTTAAATCGACAAGGAAGTTGATGAAGTGTTTCGTATAGTCATCATGACCTTGTACTTTGAGGAAGATACTTATAGTATTTCAGTTGTGAATGCTATGTGTGAATGATAAGAAAAAAGACAGAAAATGTACAGAGTAGAATATCAGTTGTGTTTCATTCATCAAGGATCTATGTGAAGAAGTAGTGGAAGAATATAATACATTGGAACTGATCAAGACGGTAGGTCTACTCAATAGTTCATTATCATATATAGTTTATATCTATTTTATAGAAGGTTGTAGCCTTTACCATTGAAGAAGTCAGATTTTGGACAGTGAGTCCTCACCCCTAACAAGGTTACTTGTAAAAGACTCCTAATAGGGTCAGACCCTTAACCAGGTCACTATACTTTATTGCATTGTAAAGAACAACTCCTAATAGGGTTGCAAGATCTTCTAACAGGGATTATTATAAACAAGTATTATTCTTTGTGGGTGCTAATTCCCACCGGGGTTTTTACCTTTTGGTTTCCCCGTAACCAAATTGTGTTGTTCTCATTTGTGTTATCTAAATCTGTATTTGCTTTATGTTATTCGAAAATTAAAAGGAGAAAAGAACTTAATTAGCTGATAACTGATTCACCCCCCCCCCTCTCTTAGTTATCCTTTGGGACTATTCTAACAATTGGTATCAGCGCCAAGTGCCTTTGAGAGAAAACCCAACAACTTAAGGTAGATCAGATGACATACTTCAGAAAAAAGAGTCCTAAGTTTGATGGAGGGAATTATCTGGATTGGAAGAACAAAATGATAACACATCTATAGTGTGTTGGTTTTGAAATCTTTGAGATAGCCACACAAGAAGTTATTGTTCCGTCTCTGAAAGACCTTGCAAGAGATGATGCTACTAGTAAAAAAAAGGAAGTATTCACCACCAATGCTATTGCCAAAGAAGCCCTTATAAGTGCTTTATCAGATAGTGAATTCTTTGAGATTAATAAAGTAGATAGAGCGTACACTATATGGAAGTATTTGGAAGACATGTTTGAAGGAGATATCCAAGCTAAGAATGCACACAGGAAGACATGGAAAAATAAATACAACAATCTTGAAATGTTACCTGAAGAGAACATCAGAGCTTACAATTAGAGGATTAATGAAGCAGTCTCTGGAATTAGAAACAATGGTGGAGAAATTGCAGAAGAAGACATTATGGACAAACTGATGATTGCATTGACTACAGACTATGAAAGCAAGATAAATATCCTAGATGAGACTATGCAATTATCAAAGTACTTCAAGAGAGAGACCTTGATTAGCAAGATATCTGCATTTGAGATATCAAGATTGAAGACAAAACCTAAAAGTGAAACAGCTTTCAAAGCCACAATCCATGGTAAGAAATCTCTACACATCTCAAGCAATAATGAGAAAGAAGAATTTGATACAGAACTAGAAGAAATAATTGCTATCATTGCCAAAAAGGAAAGGAAAGGCAAAGGAAAGTATGAAGGACAACTACCATTCAAATGTTTCTCATGCAACAAGATTGGCCATTTTGCATCCAAATGTCCTACTAGAGTCAAAAAGTTTAGATCTGATTACAAGCCCAAATATACTAAGGAATGCTACCATGGTGAAGATGGTGTAGCAGATGAAGATTCAGGAGAAGATGAAATCAGATTTGTTGCCCTTAAAGACATGGAGAATTTACTTGAGGAAATGGACATTGCAAATGAAAAGGAAGCACAAGAGTTAGCCTTAATTTCCAAAGCAGACATCAGAACTAACTGGATCATTGACAATGGATGTTCTCACCACATGACAGGAGACAAAGATAGATTTGTACATCTTGAAAAGTACAAAGGTGGTATGGTTAGTTTCGGAGATAACACTCCCAAACCTATCATAGGCAGAGGTTCCATCACCCTGGATGGAAAGAATAAGACAGATGATGTTCTGTATGTTGATGGATTACATCACAACTTACTAAGTGTTGGTTGGTTACTTGACAAAGGATATCATTTGGAATTCAAAGAAAACAAGTGCATCATTAAAAACAAAGAAGGAGACATGATTGCATCAGGATCAAAAACAAAAGGTAATGTTTTTCAGCTCAATTTAGATGTAAGTTGTTTTGTTGCAAAAGTGGACGACAGTTGGTTATGGCACAAAAGACTCTGTCATATCAATTTTGACAACATAGTAAAGATAAGAAATGTCAAAGCAGTAAGAGATCTTCCAAGTATTGCAAGACCAGTTAACACTATGTGTAGGGAATGTGTAATGGGAAAGCATGTAAGGAGCTCTTTCAGAAGCAAGTAGAACTCAGTTGAAAACAAATTGGACCTAGTGCATATAGATTTATGTGGTCCTACTCAAACAAGATCATACTATGGAGAAAGGTATTTCATTTTGTTTGTTGATGATTTTTCAAGGATGATGTGGGTTACGTTCTTAAAGGAGAATTCTGAAGCCTTTGAGAAATTAAAAATATTCAAAGCTAAGGTTGAGAATGAATCTGGAATAAAACTAAAATGTCTAAGATCAGATAGAGGAGGAGAATTCACCTCTGACCAGCTCTATGAGTATTACGAAGAACATGGGATCAAAAGGCAGTTGAGTGCTCCTAGAACCCCTCAACAGAATGGGATTGTAGAAAGAAGGAACAAGTTCATACTTGATACAGTGCGCACTATGATGATTGAAGGAAAAGTTACACACACCTATTGGACAGATGCAGTTAATATAGTAGTCTACACTATCAACAGAACACAACTAAGGCCAGGTGCAAATAAGGCACCTTATGAACTTTAGTTAGGTAATGTACCTACAGTAAAATACTTCAGAATATTTGGCAGCAAGTGTTACATCAAGAGAGATGACGGTGTTGGTAATTTTGATGCTAGAAGTGATGAAGGTATTTTCCTTGGTTACTCTACTAAAATCAAAGCATGTAGATGTTTTAACTTGAGATTGAAGAAGATAATTGAAAGTACTCATGTAAAGATTGATGAGAACTTTATGGTTCAAGAGAGGTACTATGAATATGCACCTATGATTGAAGATGAACCCAGGCCCAGTAGTAATGACACTTTTATTGAAGAAATGTTTGATTGCATTGATGTTTCATGCAATGACCCTGAATCAAGCAAAGAAGAATCACAGATTACAGAAGAGGAAGTCACACCTAAAGTTCCAAAATTCACATCTAGATACCACTCAAAATATGATATCATTCGAGATCATAGCAGTAGTATTTTGACCAGATCTAAAGCAAAAGGTTTAACAGTGGATGAAGAGGTATTCTTACTTTCATAGATTCAACCCTTAAGTGTTGAAGATGCTTGTGATGATTCTGACTGGCAGCAAGCAATGGAAGAAGAATTAGACTAGATAATAAAAAATGATACATGGGAATTGGTTCCTAGACCCAGTAACAAAAATGTGATTGGAACAAAGTGGATCTTCAAAAACAAGATGAATGAAGAAGGTACAGTAGTAAGAAACAAAGCAAGATTGGTATGTAAAGGATATACTCAAAGAGAAGGAATAGACTACACTGACACATTTTCCCTTGTAAGCAGACTGGAAGCCATTAAGTTATTTCTGGCCTATGCAATATTCAAAGACTTTAAAGTATACCAAATGGATGTCAAATCAACTTTTCTAAATGGTAACTCAAAGGAAGAAGTCTACATAGAACAGCCTGAAGGATTTAATCTATCAGATAAACCTAACATGGTATGCAGATTGAAGAAAGCTCTTTATGGTCTTAAACAGACCCCAAGAGCTTGGTATGAGAGACTTGATGGTTACTTAACCAAGATTGGATTAAAAAAGGGAGCAGTAGATTTCAACTAGTTCATAAGAGAGACACCTGATGGACTACTACGTGTTTCCATCTTTGTTGATGACATTATCTTTGGAGGTAATGACAAGCTTAGTGCATAATTTGCAAAAGAAATGCAGAATGAGTTTGAAATGTGCATTATTGGTCCTATAAAATATTTTTTGGGATTAAATGTAAAGCATACAGATAAAGGAATATTCATAAATCAGTCCAAGCATGTGAAGGAAATATTGAAGACCTTCAAGATGGAAGACTGTAAACCAGTATGCACTCCTATGATAACAGGAAGCAAGCTTTCTAAAGATGATGATTCCACAGCAGTTGACAAGACATTGTACAAATCTATGATTGGAAAACTCATATATCTTACTCAATCAAGACCTGATATTTCTAATGCAGTCGACATTGTTGGTAGATTTGCAGCTAAACCTAAACAGAATCACTTAATGGAAATAAAGAGAATATTCAGATATCTAAAAGGAACTATAGACTATGGTTTATGGTATCCTAAATCAGAGAATGTACAACTTCATGTGTACACAGATGCAGATTGGGCAGGTTGTATTGATGACAGGAAGAGTACCTCAGGAGGAGCATTATTTCTTGGAGACAAGTTGGTTTCTTGGAAAAGCAAGAAGAAGAATTGTATCTCTCAATCAACAGTAGAAGCAGAGTATGTTGCAGTAGCATTGAATTGTTCAATAATGGTTTGGATCAAGCAGACGGTTAAAGACTTTGGTATTCAGATTGATTATCCTATTTTTATTCACTGTGATAACACTAGCACTATAAATATGTCAAAGAACCCTGTGATGCATGCAAAGACAAAACACATTGAGATCAAATACCATTTTCTAAGAGAAAAGTTGTAGATAAAGAAGTAAAATTGGACTATGTAAGCACTAAAGAACAGTTGGTGGATATTTTCACAAAGCCTCTATCAAAAGATACTTTTGAGTATCTCAGGGAGAAGTTGGGAGTAATTCCCTTTCTTGAGTCTGATTAGATGATGTAGCAAGAAACATCAGTCCTTGGTGACTAATGAATGGTTGACTACTCTACTTCTAGAGTAGTACCTGTGCCTAATTTTTTATGGTACCCTTTACCATTGATGTCAAAGGGGGAGTATGTAGTAAGGGGGAGAATATACTTTGGGGGAGTATTTAATCATGTAACTTAAAACACATTCAGAGGAGCTACAACAGTATAGAGGAATCTTTCATGAGGATATTGAGAAGATTGTAAAAAGAAAGAGGACACCATGTGTTGATGATGTTTTTTATATCATATGTTGCCATCAATGTCAAAGGGGGAGATTGTTGGAGATTTACTTCTATTTAGTTAGTTGATTGTATGTTTGTCATTGATGATAACATATAATATACAACAGTGTCTTGTATGTACTTATCATAATAGTGATATTAACCCTTGCGTGGTTATACTCATGTTGCAAACATGCTTTGGATGCCTTGTTCATACACACAGATTCAGATATGAAATTTTAGTTTAGTTGTGTAAATCTGGTATTGACAGTTACAGTTCTGGAGATTATATGTTAAGAGCTAATGTATTTACATTGGTTCTTGAGTTGCGCCTATCTTTAGGGTACACTTGTTTGGATTCATGATTAGTTATGAGTTAACCATGTTTGGTTAACAACACCTATCATGTTTCATCTTGATCGTGTTGTTTGAGATAAATTGGTGGAGCCGACTCAGTGAAGCGTCATGTCTATTCAGTTTGAGTTGCAGGGACTTAATCTTGATTGTGTGCTTAGTTAAGCCAACAAGGAAGTTGATGAAGTGTTTCCAATAGTCGTCGTGACCTTATACTTTGAGGAAGATACTTATAGTAGTTTAGTTGTGAACGCTATGTGTGAATGATAAGAAAAAAGATAGAAAATGTACAGAGCAGAATATCAGTTGTGTTTCATTGATCAAGGCTCTATGTGAAGAAGCAGTGGAAGAATATAATACATTGGAACTGATCAAGATAGTAGGTCTACGCAATAGTTCATTATCAGATATAGTGTATATCTATTTTACATAAGGTTGTAGCCTTCACCATTGAAGGAGTGAGCTTTTGGACAGTGAGTCCTCACCTCTAACAAGGTTACTTGTAAAAGACTCCTAACAGGGTCAGACCTTTAACCAGGTCACTATACTTATTGCATTGTAAAGAACAACTCCTAACAGGGTTGCAAGATCTTCTAACAGGGATTATTATAAACAAGTATAGTTCTTTGGGGGTGCTAATTGCCGCCGGGGTTTTTACCTTTTGGTTTCCCCGTGACCAAATTGTGGTGTTCTCATTTGTGTTATCTGAATGTGTATTTGCTTTATGTTATTCTGAAATTAAAAGGAGAAAAGAATTTAATTAGCTGATAACTGATTCACCCCCCCCCTCTCAGTTATCCTTTGGGACTATTCTAACAGTATCACATTTTATGCTTCGCATACTATAATGGAAAAAATAAAAATGATTAAGTTTTGACCAAGTTATGGTCTCCAGATACATGAGTTTTTATATTCTGAAAAAAATATCGTAAAAATCATAATTAATTACTTACTTGGAGAAAATACAAAAATTATGGGTCACATCTGGACATTAGTCTTCTACTTATATTTAGAATCTTATAAAAAAAAATAATCATTTGATTGTGGTTGTAAGATAGTATTAAATTTAATGGAAATAATTCAAGTAGTGTGATATGTGACACTACATGCACAAAAAAAGGTCTTAGTTATACCAAATAATAAATCATGTAATTTGTAAATGCATTAGTTCATTTAAATGCAAATAAACAAAAATACATTTCCATGGTCATTGTTAACCTTATAGAGACATTATAACATTAGGTGTGTATCTAGAAGCACAACAAATGCACAAAGTTTTGTAGAATAAAAATCTTGTTCCTTATTTTTTATGGGAAAACTGGTCCATAATGAAGCAAGATTTCTTTGTATAGAATTGCATTAGTCAAATTTGATTGGTTATATCCTTCAAGGAACAATTAGATGTAGGTAGTTGGTACATTGATGCAGTATCGTTCAATACGTAGCATTCAAGGGAATTTTTTTAATGTGGATTTATAGAACTATAAGCATAACAAGCATTCACATATGTATGTAAAACCTCATCTCTCACATGAGTTCTTATTTACAAGTTGTATGAGATCATTGTTTGAAAATTGTGATCCCAAATTGTAAGTTTGATTCTTGCTATACAAGGCTAGGGGAGGATATATGACAATACTTTCATAGATGAATGACAATTTTTCAATTGTTCCTGTAATAGAGCATTATTGTTGCATGGTTGATCTCCTTGGCCATTTAGGGCATAGGAATTATCAACAAAATATAAATAAAATTTGATGCTTCTATTTGGGAAACTATGGAAATCATAACAACATATAGTCTAGACGACTTGTTCCAAAAAAATTTATTTAGTTTGACCAAAAAAATGTTGTACATTATGTGATTCTGTCTAATATCTAGACTAAAAAAAAATGCTAAAGTGGGTTATATGTCTGATAAAAAATTGTACTCCATGATTTGGAAAAGAGTAGAAGAGTCATAGTCTTGACCATTGGAAGAAGAGTAGGAGGATTTTCTATTAAAGATTTCTTCCCAAGAATTTATTGTGAGGGATTAGAATCAATTCCATCATTTTATTCAAACCAACAAATATCATCTTGTATAATGTTTCACTTGTACATGTTGGAATCAACAATGTTGTAGTTTCTCACACATTTTAAATTATGCAGTTTCAGATAGAAATGCAATCACATCAATTTGAGGTACACAATTTACCAAGCACTTTAGAAGAATTTTCACCTTAAATAGTTTAGAGAGTAAGAAAGAACACCCAAGAAGTTTCACACACATAAGAGGTAAAGTTTTGAAAGTGACTATTTTCACTTCTATAACGCAAAACAAGGAACATCCTTTCCTAACCTGTGAGAAGTACAATCAACCCATGGAACTAACATTTGTGTACATAGACTATGCATGGTGACTCAAGGCCCTAGAGTGGAACCCAGAGCTCTGGTACCATATGTAAGAACTGACCTACCGACACAAATGTCACATCAGCAATACACGCAACACATAGAAGTCGGTCAAATCAGTCAAATGTCGATTCCACATATCGACAAGACAAAATTAATTTCTAATAAAATAATATGGAAAAGGTACATGGGTTGAAAAACTTTTCGAACAAGAGACATATGATTATAACAAGGAAGAGTGCCGACCTCACTGTTGAATGCTTTAACAATGTATCAACATGATACATTACATAAAATATCAATAATAGTTTTGACCAACTTTTCAAAAACATCCACATACAAAGAAAGACTTTGACCAACTGTCGACATACAAAAAAAAATGTATATCTCGAATAAGACAAATGAAGCAACAATATTTGCTTTGATAACACCTCATAATTCTGATTCCATCTCAAGCACATAGTAAATAAGTGATAATAATTGAAACAAGAGAATACCACAATACTCCAATACATATCTTTGTGAACTCAAGAGTTTTCAATAAATGAATTGTACATCATAAAAATTTCTATATCTAAAGGGGAAGAAAATCTTATTGTTTAACACTTTACTCTCAACATTATCACATCTCAACTCTACAATAAAACATACTCTTTTCTTACTCTTATAACACATACTAATCAATATTATGACTCCATTGCTATGTTTGATTATTGAAGCTCCCTTGACTAGCATTCACAGGATCACGATTAGGAATAAAGTAAGGGGATTCTTCTTTCATTGTTCATATTCATTAGATATTAAATACTGATATAATTAAATATACATAAATTTGGTGCATTCAATGGAAATTTTGACAAATTCTATGTGATATTCTACCATAAACCATAGCAAGGGTTAACAGAACATCAATCCTTCAGTTACAAGTGTTCACATGTCCCCTCTACTTCCTTGGACCTTCTCCAAGTGTCTAAATTTGATGGCTTACATTGAAATTGAGTGATGTTATATTACTTAGGATACCTTCCCAACATCAGTTGAATGACATAGATTATTTGTTCTAGTTGACCAATTACTTTGATAGCCATGATAATTTCTTAGTTCTATGCAATCTTGTTCCCCAATGCTGTTTGCTGATGACATTTTTCAGACACATAAACTAATGTTGTTTGCTAATGGCTTTTTAATCAGAATAATAGTGCATTTATTTCCCTCAGAGAAGCTAGATGTTTTTAAAAATAAGAAATGTTCTGAACATTGAGAAACTGAATTATGAGTTGAGCTATATGGCAGAGTTAGAATTGTACAAAGTGACTTGTAAGGACAATGGTGGTGGCTACTATGATGCTAAAAAAAAACTCTTGGTGACCTTGACAAGATAGAATTCCGTATAAATTTGACTAGAATATCTCTGGAAATATTTAAGAATCATATTATTGAGAAGGTGAAGAATCATTTTTTTTCTAGTGACTTTCAATTCCAAAATAGAAGTGACAGAGCTACAAAAGGATCAATGTTGGCTATGCATACAGAAAACACAAAGATCATGGAAGCAAATGGCTCCATAATAAAGACCAAAATAGAAGTGATAGAGTTACAAAAGTTAGAAATTATCACAGGAAATTTGCATCATTGACTGAGGACTCCTATTTTTGGGCTCATTTAACAGAGACTTGCAAAGTTTAACAATTCTTCAACAAGACAAGACCAACACCAGACAAAACAGAAACAAAAGATAGGTGTTTAAGGTTTCTGAAGAAAGGACATCAGAAATGACAGAAGGAGAAAGAGAAGATTGATAGGGAGAAGAAGTTGACGTAATAAGAAGGAGATGAATCAAATCAGTCTAATCTTGTCATAGAATTTTACATAAAATAAACACTCAGAAGATTGTTTTGGTTTTCGTATACAATTCATTGCTTAACAGCTAAACAGTGTCAGTAAACAATTCTAATATACAAATAAAAATTATAACTCTGGAGATTCCATAAATAAATAAATAAATAAATTTCTAGCTTTAGCTATAAATGACAGCAACATTACATTTTCTTCTTCTCTTTATTTGCATTGTACTTACATAATGAGCAATAGATTAAACTTGTATAGTAAATTAGAGGAAAAAGTTTAATATATTATAAAATAAGATACAAATACTTAATACTTTCTATTAGACCGAGTGAAGAGCTAAGATGTAGATGTCGATGTAGACCAATTTTCTTGTCTTGGTCCACTTGTAGTCTCAAGTAAAGGCAACATATTTATTGGCAAATGAAAATCTCTTGGAATACCGAGAAATGCACTTGTTATTTTTTCTAATATTCCAACTATATCCATCATATTTGGGCGTTGTTGTGGCAACTTCCTTGTGCAAACCAACCCCACTTGCATTATTTGAGTAAGACATGTCAATACCATTGCTTTGTTTGACTCATTAACATCTTTGAGCAGTTGGTTGTCCACCACTTCTTCAATGTTTTCTGGAAAATCCCTACTTGCCCATTTTGGTAGATTATTACCTTCTACAAACATAGTATCTGTTGGTCTCTTCCTTGTCAACAATTCTAAAAGCATAATTCCATAGCTATATACATCTCCTTTTGTTGAAATCTTTCCACTAGCTCCATACTCTGTAGTATAATATTATTAATTATGATTCTCAATCCATTATGAAATACTAATACAAATAAAAAAAAATCAAAAGTAAGAAAATATTTTAATAATACAAAATTTTGTACCTGGTGCAAAGTAGCCAATAGACCCCTTTAGGACATTTGTAGAAGTCAATGAATTTATTGAATTCTCAAATAAGAGTTTTGTAATGCCAAAGTCTGCTACATGTGGTGTCATATCATCCCCTAATAATACATTACTGGGTTTTAGGTCAGAATGAATGACTTTCACAAAGCAATGATGATGTAGATATTCCATTCCTTGTGCTATCTCCTTTGCTATTCTTAACCGGTCACCCAAATTTAATTTGCATTCATCCCCTTCCTCAGAATATAACCATCTCTCTAAAATTCCATTTGGCATGAATGGAAAAATTAATGCTTTAAAATCAAGGTTAGAACAAGATGAAATGATTTTGATCACATTGCGGTGTCGAACTCTTTTAAGCACATTGCATTCTTTTTCAAAACTTTGGAGTGCATTTTCATCCTGTAAATTGAAAACTTTAATAGCAATATTTGTACCATCATTGAGAGTTCCTCTATAAACAGATCCAAAGCTACCAACTCCTAGTAGCATGGTCTCGCTAAATCCACTAGTTGCATCTGCAATTTCTTCATATGAAATCCTTTCAGGCCCAATGTTGAGGTTTGGGATATTTTGATTTCTATGCCTCCTATAGAAAACTAGAAACAATACACAAGACATGATGAAGATTGCTATACCAATCACAACTGGTATTATCACCTTTTTAGAGGCCAAGAACTCGTTGTGCTTGGAATCAAAGCATGGTCGCAATTCAATCCAACTACCACATAGACCAATGTTTCCAGACACTACTGACTGATTAATTCTTGCAAAAACTCCTTTCTTTGGAACTTCACCTGTCAAGTTGTTTGAAGAAAGATTGATATATTGAAGCATTTTCATTCCTTGGAAAGCCATTGGGATTGCACCTGATAAATTGTTGCTGGAGAGATCAATAGACTCAAGACTTTTTAGACTTGTGAGTGATGTTGGTATTGGGCCATCAAATGAATTCCATGAAAGATTCAAATACTGCAAGTTTGTGCAACTTGATAAGGCAGCTGGAATATTTCTAGAGAAGTTGTTGACAGACACATCTATACCTTGGACCATTACCATTTTACTCATTATTGAAATTGAACCTTGTAAAAAATTGCTGGAAATGTTGAAATAAAATTGGAGATTTACAAGACCTGACCATTCAAGAGGTATATTTCCCTCTAGTCCATTATGTGCCAAGTCCACCAATTCCAAAGCGATACATCTCCCTAGACTTGCAGGGAGTTTTCCAGACAATTGATTGTGATGAAGAACAAGGCGTCTCAGTTGTGGAAGATCACCAAGACTTTCTGGAATTTGGCCTGAAATCATGTTTTCACTTAATGACAATAGCCCAAGTTCCTTTGCATGGCCAAAACTTTCTGGAATTCTTCCATCTAATTTATTTCTGCCCAAAAGCAACCTTTGAAGATTCGGAAGGTGACAGAGTGCTAATGGAATGGAGCAATTGAAATGATTATTAGATAAATTTAATGTTAGCAACTTTGTGAGGTTTCCAATGCCACTTGGTATGTTTCCCTCAATTTGATTAGAGTCCAACAACAAATCAAAGAGATGACTTGATAATTGACTAATAGAAGAGGGCAAAATACCACTAAGATAATTAGTGGACAACACTAGATACTTTAAAGAAGAGCAATTAGATAAGGCTGTTAGAAAAGACAAGCCACCAGTTCCACTCACAAGGTAATTGTCCCATAAAAAAAGTGCTTCAAGCTGGAACAATTTACCAAAACTTGAGGGAATGTGACCAGTTAGTTGGTTCTTATGTAAACTCAAATCTTGGAGAAGAGTACAGTTAGAAATGGAATAAGGAATCACCCCTGTCAAGTACATGGCGTCAAGATAAAGCACTTTAAGTTGATTAAGCATGCCTAATTCATTAGGAATAGGTCCGGTTAATTGGTTATAAGATAATTGGAGTTCCTCGAGAAGAGTACAGTTGGACAGGGCAATAGGAATCACTCCTCTCAAGTTGTTGGTGTCGAGATAAAGCAACCTGAGTTGAGTAAGCATACCAAGTTCAACAGGAATATCACCATGCACCTCATTTTCTCCCAAATCCAACTCAACTAGTGATGACAGGTTTGCTAGAGAAGGAGGGATTAGGCCTGTTAGCTGGTTTACTCGTAAAACAAGGATCTCCAAATGTGAAAGAAGGCCAAGCTGGGAAGGTATAATTCCACTCAAAAGGTTAAAGGATAGTATGAGGCGTTGCAAAGAATGATAGTTAGCGAGAGATGAGGGAATGGAGCCTTCCAATTTATTCCTAGACAGTCTAAGTATTCTAAGGCGGAAAAGCTTGCCCAGCTGAGGAGGAATTTGGCCATGAAAGCTGTTATTATCAAGAGAAAGTACTCTCAGAAAAGAGAGATTGCCAAGGAAAGGAGAGATGGGGCCGAGTAAAGACATACCAGTGAGATTCAAGGAAACCACACGTTGATGACGAGAAGAGCAGAGAACAGCAGTCCAATTGCAAAGGGGATGATGAGGAGACCAGTCGAGCAAAGCGTTGTTGGAGCCGGGAGAAAGAGAATGCTTGAATGAAAGAAGAGCTTCTTGATCAGAGTAGTAAGAATGCAAAGAAACAGAAGAGGGCAGTGCAGAGAGAAAGAAGAGGAGAAGGGGACAAACTAAAATCATCTTCATTTTCATGTGTATTGAAGTGAGAAATAAACAAGAGTGAAATATAAAGCTTTCCAAAATGTGATTAAATAGGCATCTGCAACGACTTTAGTGAAAAGTCTAGGCAGCGTAAATGACTCGGCAATTTAATAATTAAAAAGGATGAAAAAGAAACGATAAATATTAAAATATAAAGTGCCGTGCCAAGTCGTGTGTAAAACTGTTTTTGACATGCTATTGAACAAAGCCATGTGCAATGACCGACTTGCGTAACAAAGTCAATAATGGGTGTTGTCGTGCTCAGAAGAAAATGGAGGAAAGTTGCCTGGCAATAAATAATTAAATAGGACAGTTGTCTGTGATAGTTTTGTTTGACAGAGAAAAAAAATGATAAAAGTTAAAATTGTTCTGTTTGACAGAGAAAAACCGATAAAAGTTAAAAAACTCAAGTGCCGTGGCATGTGGTGTGTTGTAACAAAGGCATGTGCAATGATAAGAACTGTTTTTGATTTTTCGCGCCACTTGCGTAACAAAGTACACCATGGTCAATAGTGGGTGACAATAAATAATTAAATAGGACAGATGCTTGTGATTAGTTTAGTTTGACAGAATAAAAATGATAAAAGTTAAAAATGCTCTGTTTGACAGAGAAAAACCGATAAAAGTTAAAAAAATTCTAGAGTAAAATGGGCGTGTCTTGTGGCGTGTAAATAGGTGGGGAGGCATTGTGCAATGGAGACAAGTGATTTGTTTTGCCTGAACTTCTCTAACAAAGTCTACGGTGGTCAATCGTGCGCTTGTCACGCTTAGAAGAAAAGGGTTGTTTTGTTTTTATTCCATTTCAATTGTTTGATTCAATTTTTAAAATGATTTATGTTTATTAAATTGTTTTGTCATTTGGGTAACAAAGTTTAGGTGGTAGTGGGAATGGGGCGCCTAATTAGATATGGCTATCCTTTATACAAAACATACATTTGAAAATGCAAAGACTATAATGGATTTTCCTAAAAAAAAAAATTGTGTCTAATTTTTTTGAACCCATCAATTGTTTGATTTAATTTTAAAAAATATCTTTTTAAAAAAAATATAATTAATAAACTAGGGAGCTGAATCCTTTCTGGGGCATCACATCTTTTTTCATTGGAATAAGGGCTCCTAAACACCAAGAATAGTAGTGTACTTAGTATTTAGTATTATTGTCGTTACCACTAAAACTCACACTGTGATATCAAGACAAAGACCTTTGCACAAGGATATATGACTTGTGGATTACAGGTATATCTTCCTGAAATAATAACAATCTTTACTTTTACTAGATTTGGTTGGATTAGCAATAGTTTTACAATACGATGTAAGTTTTTATAAAAGATGAAACATTAAGATTAGCTGATTCCTTAGCTCTTAGACTTTTTGTATAACCTAAGGGTATTAGTTCTAATAATAATTTTTTAAGTATTATTTATCTGCAATCACGCTGGGAAGGTAATATTATGAAGATTGAGTATATATCCTTTTCCCTATATTTTTTTCTTACTTCTCTTAAATACTGACATCTCTGGTAGGATATAGAATATGTTGTGTGGTTTTGTTTCAGGTTTAGGTAGGGCGGAAGAGGCAATTCATGATGGGTTTCAATTGGAGAACCATCTAGCTGTTACATCCACGATACAATATTTCATTGATATTTGATATCAGCATGTATTTAACAAACCTCTTGGTTTATATCATGTAAAAGAAGTAAATTTTGATTTTTGAACCATGTAAAATATCTCTATATTATCGAGAAGTGGGTATGCCCACTTTATTTTTGTATTAGAATCTGGACTTTAAGTCCCAGGCACGGCTGGAGGTTTTCTCGACCCCGCTCTTTCCTACCAGCGCCTGCATCGAGCGGGGTTTTCTTTGTATCTCTTAAATTTGATTATTAATAAAAATTTTGGCCTCGGCCTTTTATCGATCAAAAAAAATAAAAATTGATCAAATAAATAACAAATGAAAAAAAAAGTCATAATAAAAAATTAGTTAAATTATCAAAATAATAAAAATATTGTTAGGAGTTACATTTTATATAATTAAAAAGGTTCTAAACATAAAAATATAAGTCAAACTATTACAATACTTTTATTAAAAAAATTATTGTAGAGTTTAAATAACATATTATTAGTTCCACTTGAGAGATGGAGCCAGGAACCTCAGTGTGCAATGGTTCACCTTTTTTTTTTTAGTGTTATTTGAATTTTGTTGCAATATTTTTGTTGTCATTAATGGCTAATTGTATTTTAAATAAGTAGAAGCATAACATTGAAATATGAAGTGGAATAATTTTTTTTATCCTTTTCTTTCATATATAAATATGTTTTGTACAACATACTTTAGTAATGTGATGCTTCCTAAATGCTATTTATCAATGTATGTACATGATTGGTAAAATAGACTTGGAAATATAGAATTTTATTGAATGTGTATTTTATGTAATTTGTGCCAAATGTTGAAAAATTTTGATAGAACTGTAACTTACAAACAATACATGTATTAATAAATATCTTTGTACTCAACTTGCATACTAGAGTTGGTATTCCACAGTTGGAAATAGAAAGCCAGTTGTTCTAGTTGAAGAACAAATATCAAAAACACTGCATAGACCAGAAGTATACATTTAGTACTTACATTTTATTTTGTATGAAATTTGATAGTTTAACTATGCATTTCAAATGGAGTGTACTGCAAATTGAGTGAACTAATAGAGGTGTGGTGCTTACAATTGATTTGTTGTGGCTGCAGTAGCCTATGACAAAGATCCCAATCACTTCTCCTCCTCTTTCCGTCGAGCTACAAATGGGTTTTGTTGCATGTGTGCATATCTCTCAAATGTGAATATTGGCTGGATACAGATATTTCCAAGCTCTCGAACTCTTGAAATTTTTGTGAATGTAAGGCCTTGTCTCTCAATGTTGCTAATATCAATTGTTGCTTTGTGAAGTGTAAGTCTTTGTGATTTGTGTATTGTTAAGGCCCATGCCATTTTTAATGGTATTTGATGATGGCTTCCATGACTGATTGGGATTACTGGAATATACTGTGGGTTGTTGTTGTCCCATGGTGGGGCCATGTAGTTTTTAAATTCAACAATAACAAATTACAAAATTTGAGGCAGTTTTCACTATCATTGTATATAATTGCTTTGACCTGACCAAGTGCACCATTGACGAGTCCAACTTGAACCCATATATTTGCACATAGCATGACCTCTTGGCCAATACACAAGAGGATCTTGGATCGAAGTTGTTCTTCTTCTAGATTTGAGCATGGTGATCCTTTAAGCTGCTCTACATTAGACATGGCAACTACATTGCTAAAGATAGCAACATGCATTTGTTATGGATTAAGACCATTTAATTTGTTGAAAAGAGATGTATGGCTAGGAGGAAAAGTGTTTGTTCATTTGAGGCAATTGATGAATTTGATTGCGACATTAGAAGCTGCCAATCTGCAATTGTAGGTGTTGCATTCCGTAAATTTGAAAAAAGTGCACAAAATTGAATCTGTATAGGAGTGTCCCCTACTTGGCAGAAAATTTTATCTAGGGTAACAACAGTGTTGAAGCTGCACTAGAGTGTGCCACCATAGGAATTTGAAGCATACATTGGAATGTCTTTAACTAGTGGTAACTGTCCCAAGTCACCAAATAGACTAATAGAAGAGGGGAAAATACCACTAAGATAATTACTAGCCAAGTCTAGATACCTTAAAGAAGAGCAATTATATAAGGTTGCTAGAAAAGACAACCCACTAGTTCCACTCACAAGGTAATTGTCCCATAATAAAAGTGCTTCAAGCTGGAACAATTTGCCTAAACTTCAGGGAATATGACCAGTTAGTTGGTTCTTATATAATTGCAAAACTTTGAGAAGAGTACAGTTTGAAATGGAATAAGGAATCACCCCTGTCATGTTGTTGGTGTTGAGAGAAAGCACCCCGAGTTGATTAAGCATGCCTAATTCATTAGGAATAGGTCTGATTAATTGGTTATAAGATAATTGGAGTTCTTCGAGAAGAGTACAGTTGGACAGGGAAATTTAGGAATCACTCCTCTCAAGTTGTTGGTGTCAAGATAAAGCATCCTTAGTTGATTAAGCATACCAAGTTCAACAGGAATACCACCATGGACCTCATTTCCCCCCAAGTGCAATATGTAAATAATTGTCTCCATGATTTCGGACAGAACTCTCAAACTACATAACAATCACAGATTGGAAAGTACATCCAGCTACTAATTGTGTAGTGGTTAAAAATGACGTCAAAATATATTCAACCATCAGAAACTCTTAACTAGAAGAGATAAAATAAATAAATTAACGTCTCCAAAAATGATCACTATTAGTAGAAAGTGGTAAACATTTAATTGGATGCATGATTTCTTTTGATATTTATATGAGAGATAAGAACTTGTTGTCTCCATGATTTGGAGATATGTAAATTTCAATGGTCACATGGCGTGTAAATAGCAGGAGCGTTGTGCAATGGTGAGAAGTGATTTGTTTTGTATGGTGGTCAATCGTGTGCTTGTCACACTGATCAGAAGAAAATGGTAGTAGTTGGGAAATAGGAGAAAATGGGTTATTTTGTTTTATTCCATTTCAATTGTTTGATTCAATTTTTAAAATGATTTATTTTCATTAAATTGTTTTGTCACTTGGGTAAAAAAGTCTAGGTAGTAGTGGGGAAATGGAGCGCCTAATTGGACACAGCTATCCTCCATATAAAAAATACATTTGAAAATGCAAAAAAAAATTTGTGTTTTCAACATTTGAAATTTTTTCCTTGTGCCTAATTTTTTTGAATCCATATCAATTGTTTGATTTAATTTTTAAAAATATAATTAACAAAATTGGCAAAATAAATAACAAATGAAAAAATTAAATTAGTCATAATAAAAAAATAGTAAAATTATCAAAATAAATAAAATAATAAAATTATTGTTATGAGTTAAATTTTATATAATTAACAAGGTTCTAAATTTATAGATATTAGTCAAATTATTGCAATACTTTTATTAAAAATATATTGTAGAGTTTAAATAACATATTACTAGACTATCCTATCAAATTTAATTATATATCTAATTTTACCATAAAAATATATTGTAGAGTTTAAATAACATATTACTAGAGTTTAAATAACACATTTTTCTGAAATTGGGTAAACCTAAACTTGGAACAGGAGTTCGAGGGTCATGCACTCAAAATAAGAAGATGTGTAAAAAATAAAAAATGTAGTACTCTGAATCTAGTTTCTAGAACACTAATTTTTTTAAAAATCTGATAAGATTAAGAGGGTCAAACCTTGCACGCATGAAAACATGTTCCTGATTTGTTTGGAAAAACATAACATAGTTGTTTCCATGCGCGGTACAAAAGGTATAGTTATATTCAGTATTTTTTAAATCCCTTTTGTAGGATGATAGGTAAGAGTGAGATCTAGAAGTTGTGTATTTTGTTGTAATTTTCTAATGAGTATTTGTTTTTCTATGATTTTTTTAAGTGGTCGCATCCTGAAATTTTGGTGCATGTTTGTGCGTTGGGCATAACTTGCATCAAAATAATCGAAAATGAATTTTTTTTTTAAAGTGTATAGAATCAAGTGTAGAACAATAATATGTAATTTATTTATAATTTGATTAAGTATTTCAAAAGTTATTAAAAAAATGGTAGACATATGTTTGTGAGTACAATCAAGACACTGGTAAAGAAAATTAAAGTTTACTATGCTAATGTTGTCCAAAAATAGAAACGTTTATATGGTTAGAAAGCTAAGAAGACGTATGAGATTATGGTGAAAATTATAAAGATACCCAGTTGACAAATTGTAAACCTGATGAAGATAAAGTTGAGAAATCATCTTACAAGATTAAAAACATCTAAAAGAACAAAAATAGAGGGAAAATGAGCCTCCAAGCCTTTGGGTCATTTTTAAAGCCTCTTCCCGAGCCATAACCCGCTCGAGTTTCTTAATTTCAAATAACCCGATCAGGTTCTGAAAAGACAAAAGTACTTCAAAACCCGATTGGGTTCTGAAAAGAAAAAAGTACTTCAAAACCCGATCGGGTTTTGAAGAAGTAAAAACTATTCATTTTATTCTCCATAACGAGAGAGAGAGAGAGAGAGAGAGAGAGAGAGAGAGAGCTTGAAATGTTGAACCATCAGAAGCATAGTGTGACATTTGGATTAGCCAATGCTTCGCCTGAGATTTTCCAAAGTAACCCAATCTCCTCTTCTACACTCTCACTTTGTTTTGCTTCCTCTGCACGCAAGATTTCAATCTCTTTTTGAATTGTTTTAATTGTTCTCAATCGGTTCTCGCTCTCTACACAAAATGATGTAATTTGCTGTCTCAGGGCTTGGATAATTTGACCAAGTTGATTTTCCCCATCTTCTCACAATAATCTCATCTCTTCTTGCAGATTTTCAGTAATTCCAAATTGTTTCTCACCCTCTGCCATAAGTATTTTGTTTTCCTCCTTCACCCTGCGAAGTTTGTATAAAAGACATGTATGGTAATCTTCACAGTATTTAGGAGGCACAAATTGGTAACAATTCGAGCAGTAGGAATCAGAAAATGCACACCCTTCTTCACCAAACTGTATAAATGGGCAACCTAAAATAGATCTGGAAGTAGAGTTGCTCCCTTCGCTTCGGGCCATTGTAAATTAGCGAAAGTTTTCTTCTCTTCCCTCCAACAAAATAGCTTATTTCAATGGTCGTCCGTGAATTTTTTTAAATGGCCGATTGGTTGCCTTAGCTTCTTTCAATGGCCATCCATGATTTTTTCTACAATCTTCCAATGTTTCGTACATAGTTATTACAATTTAATACCCTCCTAGTACATAGGTGTTTTGAGTGAGTGAAATTGTACTCTCTCTCTCTGAAGTAACCCAATCTCCTCTTCTACACTCTCACTTTGTTTCGCTTCCTCTACACACAAGATTTCAATCTCTTTTTGCATTCTTTGAATTGTTCCCAATTGGTTCTCACTCTCTACACACAATGATGTAATTTGTTGTCTTAGGGCTTGGATAATTTGACCAAGTTGATTTTCCCCATCTTCTCGCAATAATCTCATCTCTTCTTGCAGATTTTCAGTAATTCCAAATTGTTTCTCACCCTCTGCCATAAGTATTTTGTTTTCTTCCT
>MU226361.1:3739671-3757907 GCA_018584345.1 Thuja plicata | reverse complement strand
TGTTCTCTCTCTCTCTCTCTCTCTCTCTCTCTCTCTCTCTCTCTCTCTCTCTCTCTCTCTCTCCCCCCGAAGTAACCCAATCTCCTCTTCTCCACTCTCACTTTGTTTCGCTTCCTCTGCACGCAAGATTTCAATCTCTTTTTGCATTCTTTGAATTGTTCCCAATTAGTTCTCGCTCTCTACATGCAATGATGAAATTTGTTGTCTCACGGCTTGGATAATTTGACCAAGTTGATTTTATCCATCTTCTCGCAATAATCTCATGTCTTCTTGCAGATTTTCAGTAATTCCAAATTGTTTCTCACCCTCTGCCGTAAGTATTTTCTTTTCTTCCTTCACCCTGCAAAGTTCGTATAAAAGACATGTATGGTAATCTTCACAGTATTTAGGAGGCACAAATTGGTAACAATTCGAGTAGTAGGAATCAGAAAATGCACACAGACCTTCCAACGTGTCGAAAGGGGTCATAGGAAGTTGCATGATAGACCTTCCTGATGACATGTCCACAAAGCTCAAACTTCTTCATATACATCGGGCCTTGCAAATCCAATTCTCACATGTCCTCCATGATGACATTTCCTGGGACAAAGATGACCACAAATTAATTTTTCTTTGCATTTCCTGGTACAAAAGCTCATACTTCCATCGCCATACATCCTTAAATCATGACATTTGGTAATAACATGTCCAGCATCATCTGGATGTTTAAGACATTATAGTGGTATTCCATTACCAACATACCCATTATCTGTAAAATTCTTTTTCATATCACTCCACAATGGAGAATTGTCTAAGACTAGCTTGGCATTTCCAAAGATATATAGACCAATTCTAGCCCTGGAAAGGGCAACACAAGTTCTATTTGGAATGTTAAGAAATCCTATATTTTCTGATGTTTTTACATTCAAATTAGGAATTCAATGTTTCTTACCAAAGAAAACAATTTGATATTGCTCTCTTGTCCCTGGTCAGGAGTACATTTGCTAAGAATTGAGCTTTGAGTTCTAGATCCTAACCTTGGCTAGACTTTTCTCATATTCATAGATCTATAGTTACTTGTCTTTTTGGGACTCCAACAGTAGGGAATTCGAGTGTGAAAACTCACTTCTCATATTTTATTTCTAGGTGCATTCAAATTATTCTTCATCCCATATTACATTGATTTTGTCAGTTGATTTAGATCAGATTTGTTCTTATTTAGACTCTTTCATATCAATAACAATCCTCTCTTGTCAATTCTAAGAAATAAAGGAATAATAACCCTTTAAGCATAGATATTGCATTGGCATCTTTCTTGTCAAGTGGTGTTAATCATATTTTTCTTGAGGTAGTTTTCTATAGCAATGTACCATATGAATTAGGGAAAATAGCCCTCCTATGTGATTCCCCTTTTCATATTGTACATTATTATATTTTAAATTTAATATGTTATATTAATTATATATTAAGATAATATAATATCTCATATATTATAATATATTATATTAATTACATTTTAATAAAGTATGCTATTTATTACATAGGATAATATAATACTATATTTTGTGTAACAATATACTAAATATGTTGGATATCTGATACCTCTGACACAAATCTACAATCTTGGGATATGCCTCAACACTGCTATGGGATTTGGCTTGGGAATTTCAAACCTGTAAAGGTAACCAAAAAATGTGTTTATGAGATTTCCTTGCATTTCTAAACATCGACCATGTAGATGAGTACTCTTTTAACATGAAATTGATGAAACATAAAGGGTTTCTTAAGGAGAATCTCGGCTTTCCACCAATATAAATTTCATCTAATTTTGATTTTAACAAATAATTATTATTCATTTTCTAATTAGATTATTTCTAAAGTCCTGATTAATAGGTTGATTGAATAACATCTATAACTTTCAAGCCATATAATATTTTTTAAATCCAGAACATGTATCACATTTTATGCTTCACATGCTATAAGGAAGAAAAATGAAATTTATTAAGTTTTGACCAAGTTATGGTTTCCAGATTAATGAGTTTTTATACTACAAAAAAATATCGTAAAAATCATAATTAATTACTTACTTGGAAAAAATACAAAAAAATATGTGTCGCATCTAGATATTAGTCTTCTAATTATAACTAGAATCTTATAAAAAAATATTATCATTTGATTGTGGTTGTAAGATACTATTAAATTTAATGGAAACAATTCAAGTTGTGTGATATGTGACACTACATGCACACCAAAAGGTCTTAGATATACTAAATAATAAATAATGTATTTGTAAATTCATAAACATTTAAATGCAAATAAACACAAATACATTTCCATGGTCATTGTTAACCTTATTGAGACATTATATAACATTAGGTGTGTATCTAGAAGCACAACAAATGCAAAAAGTTTTATAGAATACAGATCTTGTTCCTTATTTTTTATGGGAAAACTAGTCCATAATGAAGCAAGATTTCTTTGTACAGAATTGCATTAGTCAAATTTGATTGGTTATATCCTTCAAGGCAAAATTAGATGTAGGTAGTTGGTACATTGATGAAGTATCATTTAATACGTAGCATTCAAGGAATTTTTTTAATGTAGATTTATAGAACTATAAGCATAACAATCATTCACATATGTATCTAAAACCTTGTCTCTCACATGAGTTCTTATTTAGAAATTGTATGAGATCATTGTTAGAAAATTTTGATGCCAAATTGTAAGTTTTATTTTGCAAAAATATTTGACACATGTCATACGTGAAAAAGGAGTTTCATATTTAGATTACTAATTAAGAGGAAATGAAAGATGACTTTAAATTTACGTTTAGATTTTATAATCCTATGTTTAGAGCCGATTGTACACTAAAAATTAGCTATGTTCACTAAAATATATTTGGGGAAAAGCGTTTAGAAATTAGAGTAGCTAGTTGCATAGAAAAAGAGGATGGAAGCAAATGAGAAGCAACTATTGGTAATTGTGGTGTGTAGGAGGACAAGAAAAAATATATAAATTTAGTATATATTCTATCAGTGTAAATGTAGAGGAAGAAAGGGAGATAAGATTCCAAAGAATGACACAAATTAAATTATAATAAGCCATTGAAAATAGTCGATGCTAATATTCAGATTGAGTCACTACAATGACTATAAAGGATTTGGTCTAATGAAGAACTTGTGCATATTGTGTCGATTTTGCATACACCATCAATTTGCATTTCATGCCATAATTTTATGCACACCTCAAAGAAAATGGGAAGTCAGTTTGTTGTTAGACAAAGAATTAACACCTAAATAAAATATCAAAACATCCTTTTGGTTGCCTAGATCACATACACAATTTCACCTATCAATGTTGTCTAGTTAATCCAACAAGAAACACAATATAGATGCATTAAGCCAATTTTATGAAATGAAACAAGTAGATTTTAAGCCAAATGAGTTCATTTTTTCTTGTATTTTATTAGCTTTTGTAGTTTCCATGATTTGGAGATATGTAAAGTTCATAATAATATAATTAAATGTGTTCATGATTCATACGTTTATGTTAGTGATATCTTATGTAACTAATGCAAAATAATAGATGATGCATGCAAACTATTTGACAAATTGTCTGAGCGAAAAATAGCTTCATAAAATGTAATGGTTTATATAAAATTCTAAAATTACTTAAGAAGAGATCTCAAATTAATACACATACACGAACAACATTGATATCAGGATATGCTCACAATGTTCATGTGGAAGAGGCACTGAAGATCTTTGAGGTGATGGCATAATGAAATGTTCAGTCATGGAGTAAAATGATTTATGCACTTGTTAATAATGTGTGTTTGACAACACACCCACTTGTAATGGTGTTTGTCACATTCTTCCTATACAAGGCTAGGGGAGGATATATGACAACACTTTCATAGATGAATGAAAATTTTCACATTGTTCCTATAATGGAGCATTATTGTTGCATGGTTGATCTCCTTGGACATTTAGGGCATAGGAATTATCAACAAAATATCAATAAAATCTTATGCTTCTATTTGGGGAACTATGGAAATCATAATCACATATAGTCTAAACGAATTGTTCCAAAAAAAAATTTATTTAGTTTGACCAAACAAATGTTGTACATTATGTGATTATGTCTAATATCTAGACCAAAAAAAATGCTGAAGTGGGTAATATGCCTGATAAAAAAGTGTGCTCCATGATTTGGAAAAGAGTAGAAGAATCATAGTCTTGACCATTGGAAGAAGAGTAGGAAGATTTTCTATTAGAGATTGCTTCCCAAGAATTTTTTGTGAGGGATTAGATTCAATTCTATCATTTTATTCAAACTAAAAGATATCATCTTTTATAATGTTGCCCTTGTACATTTTGGAATCAACAATATTGTAGTTTCTCACACATTGTAAATTATGTAGTTTATGATAGAAATGCAATCACATCAATTTGAGGTACACAATTTACCAAGCACTTCAGAAGTATTTTTAAGTGCATAATTTACCAAGCACTTTAGAAGTATTTCCACCAATAGTTTAGAGAGTAAGCAAGATCACCCAAGAAGCGTCACACACATAATAGGTAAAGTTTTGAAAGTGACTATTTTCTCTTCTAAAACAAAAAACAAGGAACATCCTTTCCTAACCTGTCAGGAGTAACCATAACTGGGAAACTCAACAATCAACCCATGGAACTAACATTTGCGTACATAGACTATGCATACCGAACTCAACGCCCTAGAGTGGAACTGAGAGCTCTGATCTACCATATGTAAGAACTGACCTGCCGACACAAATGCCACATAGATAATACACGTAACACACAAAAGTTGGCTAAATCAGTCAAATGTCGATTCCACATATCGACAAGGAAAAATATGTTTCTAATAAAATAATATGGAAAAGGTACATGGGTTGACAAACTTGTCGAATAAGAGACATACGATTATAACAAGGAAGAGTTCCGAGCTCACTATTGATCACATTAACAATGTATCACCATGAGACATTACATAAAATATCAATAACAGTTTCAACCAACTTTTCAAAAACATCCACATACAAAGAGAGACTTTAACCAACTGTCAACATACAACCAAAACAAGAAATTAAAGGACACTTCAATCATCTTTTCAGAAATAATAATGTATGACAATAAGAATAGACCATATAAGAATTTAACTTGCAAAGACACAAATTTTACAAGAGTCGTCGACTGACTAAAATAAGATTGCAAATGTCAATACAATAGACCACTAGTCGATAACAAGAAAACTTAGAACTTCTAAACATGAAGACCTTCCCAACAGGAGCTTCAGACACCTGTTTCACACAAAATATCAGGGGCAAGAATATTCTTGGAGTGTGTTTCCACACTACCATGAAAGGGTTATGCTTCCCCAAAATCTTTCCTGATATGAAAGATACCCAACCCAGCTCAAGGAAGTCTAACAAGGTAAAACAATCAGGAGTAATGGAAATGTGTAACATGATTCATCTACAAAGATTTAATATAATGCTATCATAGACACTCAAAAATGTATATCTCAAATAAGACAAATGAAGCAAAAATATTCTCTTTGATAACACCTCATAATTCTAATTCCATCTCAAGCAAAAGGTAAGTAAGTGATAATAATTGAAACAAGAGAATACCACAATACTCCAATACATATCTTTGTGAACTCAAGATTTTTCAATAAATGCACTGTACATCATGAAAAATTCTATATCTAAAAGGGAACAAACATCTTATTGTTTAGCACTTTACTCTCAACTCAACTCTACAATAAAAAACAAGGGTTGCAGGGCAGCGTAGTCCCTGCCAAAAGCTGGAAGGGCGGTTTTGAAAAATAGGATAAGATGAAGGAGAAGTCAAAAAATTATGCAAAAATGTGGAGTGTTGGCATAGATTGCACTCAGACAAAAATAAACTCCAAAAGAAATCTAAGCCATTATTTTGGTATCTGAATTGCATGCAAGTCATTGTAAAGTAAATAAGGCATTTCAATTGATCCAAAACTAACCGCAATACAAAAATCTGGGTGAAGCAAAAAATGAAGATTTTTTTTCACTGAAAATATGACCTAGTTTAGGAGAAACAAGGAAGATTTATGCAAGGGCTCCAAAAAGTAACTAGTAGTTTATTGCAGGGGAAAGTGGGAAACAACCATTTTGAGAAAATAATATTTACAAATAATAGAGAAAAGTTTAGGAAAGAAAGTGAATTACTGATTTCAACATTTTACTAGGTACTACAAGAAACTCTGAAAACAATGAATTAACCATTCCATCAAGATGATGTTACAAACATGAAATATTTATGAAGGTGACAAAAAAAGGGCCTTCAGTGCACTTGTGTTAGGAAAGCTACTTGCGGAACCGCTTTCCAAATGTCAACTTACAGGAGAAATAATATAAAGTTTAAACTACTGAGATGCATAAGAAAGCAAAGAACAAAGAAAATACAATAATGCACAAAAGATAAACGCATGAGACCAGATTTAACGTGGGAAACCCTTTCAGGTAAAAATCCACTACACAAGAACCCGACCAACTCTTTGTATTACAGTAATCAATATTACATACAATGAAAAACGGATTCTTGCACAGGCTCACAAGCTCAGATTGTCATTACAATCAACCTCACACTTAACCCATCCAGCCCTACATTTCTAACGAATCCCACAGACATTTATACACTCTGTGATTCGTTATAGAATTCGGTCGAACAATTGCCGCTCCATGAAACGGTTACTAGCAGCCTTAGCACTCCTCCAGTCGACGATCCCTTCGCCATCGAGTCACTCCCTTCACCTCGGACATTCCCTTCGGCACTTTTGCCTCTGTCGGGTGATTACCTCTGGGTGACCTTTTACCTCCGGGTGACCTTTTCCTCCGGGTGACTACCTCTGGGTGACCTTTTACCTCCAGATGACCTTTTACCTCTGGGACCTTTTACCTCTAGGTGACCTTTTACCTCTGGGACCTTTTACCTCCAGGTGATTACCTCTAGGTGACCTTTTACCTCTGGGTGACCTTTTACTTCCAGCCTTCGCCACACTCCAACTGTACGACATCACTCCACTGTACCTCCAGCCTTCGCCGTATGGTAGTCTCCTTGCCATATGGGAACTCCTCTTCCCTTCAAGCCATACATGACTCCTCTTTTCCATTCTCTTCACCGTATGGTGACTTTCTATCCTACGGTGAAAGACCGTACTTCATTATCCCAACAATCTCCCACTTGATGAAGTACGGAGTTACTCAACATGGCTAACATGAAAGTAGAATCCACACCTTTACCAAGGACCCCGTTGAGCCCTCAAGATGTCAACATCTTCAGTCACATGAAGATAAACATCTCCAATCAGTACTTTAGCAAATGTGAAAAGATCCTTCTGTCATATCAGGATCTCACATTCCACCATCTGCAATACTGATGAAGACCATTTGCTACACCACTGCCAACAACTCCCACTGAACTGTGGTGATGAGTTACATATGGCACGTATGTCACTGCCAACAACTCCTATTGTACTGTAGTTTCAAGTCGCACATGGCATCGTGACCACCATCTTCCACATGAAGATTGAATTATTCCAACCAGTCATCATCAGATGACCGATTAGCCAAAGTAGCACCGTTGGTATCTTTACCGTCACTATCAGAAGACTCAGAATCAGAAGAACTCTCCACTTTCTTCTTTTTCTTCTTCTCTTTGCAATCCTTTCGGATATGACTAGTCAGCCCGCAATTCCAGCACTTCGCTTTACATTTCTTCTTGTTGTTGTCCTTCGATTGATCTCAAACAACAAGAGCCTCCTTAGCCACCTCAGAAGATCTCCTCCGCATCTCCTCTGATAGAAGTGCGGAAACTACTTCATCCATTTTAAACTGAGTAGTTGTACTTCCAATGGCCATCACAAGATGGTCCCACGAATCAGGAAAAGAACTCAATAACAACATGCAACGCTCCTCTTTACTTATGGACACACCAACAGATGTCAATTGTGCAATCACCATATTGAACGTGTTTAAATGACCAGCCACAACAGTTTCTTCGTCCATCTTCAGAGAGTACAATTTCTTTCTCAGGAAAAGCTTGTTCACCAAGGATTTTCCTTGATAAATATCTCCCAATTTCTTCCACAAAGAATGTGCATTTTTCTCCTCATAGACGTTTAACATAACACTATCTGCCAGTGTCAATCGTATCATTCCTCTTGCCTTTCGATCTACCAGATCCCAATCTTCCCGCTTCATGCCTGAAGGCTTGTTCCCAAACACAGCATTCCATAGATCTCGTTCTACCAACATATCTTCAACTTTAAGTTTCCACAACTCAAAGTTTGTGCCATTAAACTTTTTAATTTCTATTCTCCCTAATGTACCCGCCATCTCGATTACAAGATCAACACTTCACTAACTCCCACTAGAACCAAATTGACACCAACGACCAACCCTACGCAAACAACCAACCCTATCCAACAAATAATGGTAATGGGTTTGGCTCTGATACCACTTGTTAGGAAAGCTACTTGTGAAACCGCTTTCCAAATGTCAACTTACAAGAGAAATAATATAAAGTTCAAACTACTGAGATGCATAGGAAAGCAAAGAACAGATAAAATACAATAACGCACAAAAGATAAACACATGAGGCCAGATTTAACGTGGGAAACCCTTTCAGGTAAAAACCCACTACACAAGAACCCGACCAACTCTTTGTATTACAGTAATCAATATTAAATACAATGAACAACGGATTCTTGCATAGGCTCATAGGCTCAGATTGTCATTACAATCAACCTCACACTTAACTCATCTAGCCCTACATTTCTAACAAATCCCACAAACATTTATATACTCTGTGATTCGTTATAGAATTCGGTAGAACAACTGCCGCTCCATGAAACAGTTACTAGCAGCCTTGGCACTCCTCCAGTCGACGGTCCCTTCGTCATTGGGTCACTCCCTTCGCCTCGGACACTCCCTTCGGCACTTTTGCCTCCGTCGGGTGATTACCTCCGGGTGACCATTTACTTCCATCCTTCGCCACACTCCAACTGTACGACATCACTCCACCGTACCTCCAGCCTTCGTCGTACGGGAGTCTCCTTGCCATATGGGAACTCCTCTTCCCTTCAAGCCATACGTGACTCCTCTTTTCCATTCTCTTCACCGTACGGTGACTTTCTGTCGTACGGTGAAAGACCGTACTTCATTATCCCAACAACTTGTTTGTTGCAAGAAAATATCAATCAACAAAAAAAACTCATTGAAGGATTTAGATTTAAAATAGTAGTATTCAACAGAAACTAGCAGCGATCTACTCCATTTGGTGGATAAAATTTAAGGAAAATGTGGCTTAAGGAAAAAATAATTAAAATGCTAAAATAACTAAAAGGATGAAAATTGACATTGCATCCAACACATTGTATTTAATTTGAAAATTTTTAACAGCCATGCATAGAAGCCATTTTTAATCTTCCAGTAACGAATACAAATTTCATAATTTTTTTGTACCAGTCAAAATCCAGTAAAAATGTGAGAATGTAACACGGGTTTCACAAATGTTGGGTAGGTGGATCCTAAACTAGATTCAATATTGTGTGCATGTTCAATTGCTTCTCAACTTGCTTCAACTCTGACTATTACACGTGGATAGATCGATCTACGACCATAGCTACAAACAACATTGTAAATATTAACATTCTACAATCCAAGATATAACATTCAATTTCAATGTAAATAGAATAAAACCAATAAAATTTACCTTTTCCAATGATAAGGGATATCCACGGGTGCCTGAAAAATAATGAGTCAATTTTCTGCCATCTCTACGAAATACAAAAGAGAAATATACATTATTCAAACTCCGAATTGTCAATCCATTGTAAAATATATAAATATGAAATATCTAGATGCTCAAGTATGATTATGATTATCTGCGTAATATTTCCTTTCAATGGGAATTAAGGCAAATGTTCAAGAATTTTCAATATCCATAACTGATGTCACTACACATAATTTCCTGCAGAGAATTTGAACAGAACACTTGATAGAAAAATAAAAAGTGCACTGAAAGCTTTCAGACCATTATAGAGTATAGAGAGCCTCTTCAAAAATAATAATAGCACTCCGAACAATGAAGGAAAAAAAGTGCACCAACAACACTCAAACCATTACAGAGACCATCTACAAAGCCTCTTAAAAAAAAACACCCAGAACAATAAAGAAGTGTTCTGCATCAATAATTCATTAATGTTGATAGTCTAGCTGAAACAGCAAAAAAGTAAAGGAAAGAACAGCTTAAATCTGAAAGTTTGCCCCTCCATTTTAACATTTAAATTTGTGCTTTGTAACATCCCATAAAAAAGTTAAAAAGTATTTATTCCTTAATGGAATAGTTTTATAATGGTTCTGCTAAACTTTTGTATGATTTTGATTAAAGTTTGACAGGTTTATTTAACCCTATCGAAACGTAAATTACCCCACACCACTTTTAAAAGCATAAAAAAGACAAGAAGACCAACTCTGGAAATGATAAGAAGACAATTGACAAAAATAGTGCGACAATTAGGAGTGTAGATATAACTTGGGTAATAACAATATTGTCTGCATTAATAGCACATGGCTAATACTTACCTACAATCGATACTTTCACCAAAATAAATTTGTAAATGCAAACCTTAAGTACAAGCGCTGAAATGAGAAACATGGACCTGAAAAAATCAATTAGCAAAGAAAAAGTACCCAAAATTTTAAAAACATATACGTTCAGAGCATACTGCATAGTGAGTAGATCCCAGAAGCAATCTTTCTAATACAGTGGAAAACTTACGTCAACTACAACAATACCATTAAGCACCCGATTTAAATCAACGATCTTAAACCCTAAAAAAAACTCAATATCCCGAGGCATTGCAATTTACAGCAAATAAACATGTTATAAGCCATCATACTTGATGAGAAGAAGATTGAATTGATCAGAGAACAACATCATGAATAATGTGCCCACTGTATTTAAGAAATCATAGACCTTGTGCCTTATTTTATGTCATTGCAATATAAGGAACATTCTTGTGTTCCATATCTATAAAATTGTAGAATCATCCACTTAGTGAGTAAGAAAATATTTGAACTCGAAGAGAAAATAGAGGGTCATACGAAGAAAAACCAAATAGAAAAAGGGAAAGATAAATATTACAGCTCCAGCTCCCTAAAGGCTGAGCATTTGGAGAAAGAAAGACAGGGCCAGAAAACCATATGTAGAAAACAATAGAAACTATTCAAGCTTCCTCGAATAGCCCCAAGAAAAAGTAATAGCCTAGTGAATGCATGCATAATACGGAAACACACATAAGGCACGTGGACTGTTCATCCAAATGCCTCAAAGAAGGGTGTCCTCTTGGACTGCACTGAAGGCAAGATTAAAATTGATAATCTGACAGTTTGTTTTGAAACTAATGCTTCTCTTATCTCGAAAAACCCATACCTCTGCTAGCATTGAAAGTTCCTCACTATTTGTGCGTTCTCTTGGGTTGAAATTTGTTCTCTCTTTCTGACAAACTGTCATCGCTGAATCCAGACCCAATAAGATTGCAGAAAAACATTATAAAGAAACTTTAGCTCTAAAAAATGTGCACTTTCCACGATTTAACATTAGGATTAAGTTGGATATTGAATAGTGATTGATCAGTAATAGTTTGGATTAATCACTAGTTCCCCAATGCTGTTTGCTGATGACATTTTTCAGATTAATCACTAGTTCCCCAGTGCTGTTTGCTGATGACATTTTTCAGACACATCTAATGAATTTGGCTTTTTAATAAGAATAATAGTGCATTTAAAAATAGGGCATGTTCTGAACATTGAGAAACTAAATTATGGGTTGAGCAAGTACCAAAGCTTAATGGCAGTGCTGGAATTGCGTGCCAATGGTGTTGACAAGAAAGAATTGCGTGCAAATTTGACTAGAATATCTCTGGAAATATTCAATAATATAGAATGATATTATTGAGAAGGTGAACAATCATTTGTTGCCCAGTGACTTTCAATTCCAAAATAAATGGATCAATGTTGGCACTGCATACAAAGATCATTGACTGAGGACTCCTATTTACAAAGTTTAACAATTCTTCAACAAGACAAGACCAACACCAGACAAAACAGAAACAAAAGATAGGTGTTTATGGTTTCTGATGAAAGGACATCAAATCAGTCTAATCTTGTCATAGACTTTTACAGAAATAAACACTCAGAAGATTGTTTTAGTTTTTGTATACAGTTCATTGCTTAACAACTAAACATTGTAAGTAAACAATTCTAATATACAAACAAAACTTATAACTCCGGAGATTGCATAAATAAATAAATTTCCAGATTCAAGATTTTATACCATTTCTGTCTTGGCTACCAATGTGAAGTTGCAGGGTAAATACATTACTTAGAATTGTATCTATTGAAGTTACAGATCACTTTTTTCTTTCTGTGTGAAATTTTAAATCGCATTCCATAATAGTATTATAAATTAATTCTGCCCTGAAAGAAATGTACCTGAAAATAAATCGCATTTCAAAATGGTATTATAAATTAAATAATTTTAAATCGCATTTCACTAATAAACGAGACACATGGGAGGAGTTTGAGAGAGCGGCTACCAATGCTCCGTGGCCACTGGTGTATAGTCCCTAAACATCCAAAGAATTAAATTCAACACTAAATTGGCACCCAAATTCTTCAATTTTGATCCTTCCTTCATATGCATCCACATTTCTAATTCACATCTTACTATTTCAGACTGGTTCGACAGATCCGTTTTACATTTTTCTCTATTCTTTAAAATAAGAAATGAGAGGTACAAAGAAATCAAAAGGTACCTAGTAAAACTGTGGCATCACTCTACTATTTTCTCTCCGAAATTATTTTCAACTTCTCATCTGCTCTCCACAAATCTGTTCCTCCAATTCTAAGCATTTTCCCCACAAACAAGCATAACCCCCAACATTACTTTTTGCAATAGACTAAACCTGCATAGTAAATTAAATAAAAAAGTTTAATATATTACAAAATAAAAGATACAAATAGTTAACATTTGCTTTATACTGAGTGAAGAGCTAAGATGTAGATGTAGATGCAGACCAATTTTCTTGTCTTCTCAAACTGCACTTTTTTGGTCCATTTGTAGTTTCAAGTAAAGGTAACATATTTATTGGCAAATGAAAATCTCTTGGAGTACCGAGAAACGCACTTGTTATTTTTTTTAATATTCCAACTATATCCATCATATTTGGGCGTTGTTGTGGTAGCTTCCTTGTGCAAACCAACCCCACTTGCATTATTTGAGTAAGACATGTCAATACCATTGCTTTGTTTGACTCATTAACATCTTTGAGCAATTGGTTGTCCACTACTTCTTCAATGTTTTCTGGAAAATTCATACTTGCCCATTTTGGTAGATTATTACCTTCTACAAACACGGTATCTGTTGGTCTCTTCCTTGTCAACTATTCTAAAAGTAGAATTCCATAGCTATATACATCTCCTTTTGTTGAAATCTTTCCACTAGCTCCATACTCTGTAATATAATATTATTAATTATGATTCTCAATCCATATGAAATACTAATACAAAACAAAAAGTAATCAAAAGTAAACAATATTTTAATAATACAAAATTTTGTACTGGTGCAAAGTAGCCAATAGACCCCTTTAGGGCATTTGTAGAAGTCAATGAATTTATTGAATTCTCATAAAAGAGTTTTGTAATGCCAAAGTCTGCTACATGTGGTGCCATATCATCCCCTAATAACACATTACTGGGTTTTAGGTCACAATGAATGACTTGCACAAAGCAATGATGATGTAGATATTCCATTCCTTGTGCTATCTCCTTTGCTATTCTTAACCGGTCACCCAAATTTAATTTGCATTCATCTCCTTCCTCAGAATATAACCATCTCTCTAAACTTCCATTTTGCATGAATGGAAAAATTAATGCTTTAAAATCAAGGTTAGAACAAGATGAAATGATTTTGATCACATTGTTGTGTCGAACTCTTTTTAGCACATTACATTCTCTTTCAAAACTTTGGAGTGCATTTTCATCCTATAAATTGAAAACTTTAATAGCAATATTTGTACCATCATTGAGAGTTCCTCTATAAACAGATCCAAAGCTACCAACTCCTAGTAGCATAGTCTCGCTAAATCCACTAGTTGCATCTACAATTTCTTCATATGAAATCCTTTCAGGGCCAATGTTGAGCTTTGGGATATTTTGATTTCTATGCCTCCTATAAAAAACTACAAACAATACACAAGCCATGATGAAGATTGCTATACCAATCACAATTGGTATTATCACCTTTTAAGAGGTCAAGAACACATTGTGTTTGGAATCAAAGCATGGTTGCAGTTCAATCCAACTGCCACATAGACCAACATTTCCAGACACTACTGACTGATTAATTCTTGCAAAAACTCCTCTCTTTCGAACTTCCCCTATCAAGTTATTTGAAGAAAGATTGATATATTGAAGCATTTTCATTTCTTGGAAAGCAATTGGGATTGAACCTGATAAATGGTTGTTGGAGAGATCAATAGCCTCAAGATTTTTTAGACTTGTGAGTGATGTTGGTATTGGGCGATCAAATGAATTCCATGAAAGATTCAAATACAACAAGTTTGTGCAACTTGATAGGGCAGCTGGAAATTTTCTGGAGAAGTTGTTGACAGACACATCTATACCTTGGACCATTACCATTTTACTCATTACTGAAATTGAACCTTGTAAAAAATTGCTGGAAATGTTGAAATAAAATTGGAGATTTACAAGACCTGACCATCCAAGAGGTATATTTCCCTCTAGTCTATTATGTGCCAAGTCCACCAATTCCAAAGTGATACACCTCCCTAGACTTGCAGGGAATTTCCCAAACAATTGATTGTGATGAAGAACAAGGCGTCTCAGCTGTGGAAGATCGCCAAGACTTTGTGGAATTTGGCCTGAAATCATGTTTTCACTTAATGACAATAGCCCAAGTTGCTTTGCATGACCAAAACTTTCTGGAATTCTTCCATCTAATTCATTTCTGTCCAAAAACAACTCTGAAGATTCGGAAGGTAACTGAGTGCTAAAGGAATGGAGCCATTGAAATGATTATCAGATAAATCTAATGTTAGCAAATTTGTGAAGTTTCCAATGCCACTTGGTATGATTCCCTCAAATTGATTAGAGTCCAACAACAAATTAAAGAGATGACTTAATAATTGACTAATAGAAGAGGGCAAAATACCGCTAAGATAATTACTAGACAACTCTAGATACTCTAAAGAAGAGCAATTAGATAAGGCTGCTAGAAAAGACAAGCCACCAGTTCCACTCACAAGGTAATTGTCCCATAAAAAAAGTGCTTCAAGCTGGAACAATTTGCCTAAACTTGAGGGAATGTGACCAGTTAGTTGATTGTTATTTAATTGCGAAACTTGGAGAAAAGTACAGTTCGAAATGGAATAAGGAATCACTCCTGTCAAGTTGTTGGTTTTGAGATAAAGCAACCTGAGTTGAGTAAGCATACCAAGTTCAACAGGGATATCACCATGCACCTCATTTATCCCCAACTCCAAGTCAACTAGTGATGACAGGTTTCCCAGAGAAGGCGGGATTAGGCCAGTTAGCTGGTTTACTCCTAAATAAAGGATCTCTAAATGTGAAAGAAGGCCAAGCTGGGAAGGTATGCTTCCAGTTAATTGGTTATAAGATAATGAGAGTTCTTGGAGAAGAGTACAGTTCGAAATGGAATAAGGAATCACCCCTGTCAAGTTGTTGGTGTCGAGATGAAGCAACCTGAGTTAGGTAAGCATACCAAGTTCAACAGGAATATCACCATGCACCTCATTTTCCGCCAACTGCAACTCAGCTAGTGATGACAGGTTTCCTAGAGAAGGAGGGATTAGGCCTGTTAGCTGGTTTGCTCCTAAACCAAGGATCTCCAAATGTGAAAGAAGGCCAAGCTGGGAAGGTATAGTTCCATTCAAAAGGTTAAAGGATAGTATGAGGCGTTGCAAAGAATGACAGTTACCCAGAGTTGAGGGAATGGAGCCTTCCAATTTATTCATAGACAATACAAGTATTCTAAGGCAGAAAAGCTTCCCCAGCTGAGGAGGAATTTGGCCATGAAAGCTGTTATTCATGAGAGAAAGTACTCTGAGAAAAGAGAGATTGGCGAGGAAAGGAGAGATGGGGCCGAGTAAAGACATACCAGTGAGATTCAAGGAAACCACACGCTGATGACGAGAAGAGCAGAGAACAGCAGTCCAGTTGCAAAGGGAATGATGAGGAGACCAGTCACGCAAAGCATTGTTGGAGTGGGGAGAAAGAGAATGCTTGAATGAAAGAAGAGATTGTTGATCAGAATGCAAAGAATGCAAAGAAACAGAAGAGGGCAGTGCAGAGAGAAAGAAGAGAAGGGGGCAAACTAAAATCATCTTCATTTTCATGTGTATGGAAGTAAGAAATAAACAAGAGTGAAATTATATAAAGCTTTCCAAGCCTCTGCGCTGTCTGGAGGCTCTCCAAAATGTTATTGAATAGGCATCTGCAATGACTTTGCTGAAAAGTGTAAGCAGCTAAATGACTCGGCAATTTAATATTAAAAAGGATAAAAAATAAACGATAAATATTAAAATATCGTGTGTAAAGCTATTTTTGAGTGGTAGCGTTTAAGAGGAAAGTAACATGAAAGTATATAAGAATATGCAGTGTATGCAACGATAAGAAGTGTTTTTGTTTTTTCGGGCCACTTGCGTAACAAAGTCCACCGTTGCGTGGCAATAAATAATTATTTTTGAAACTTCCAAGCTGTATTTTATAAACCTCCGTTTAACATCATGTCAGAGGCCCATTATCAAATTCAAGCAAAGAAAAGGTAATATTTAATCACATTGACAACAACAGGCCCGACTTCCAACAAATATACCAGATTTGTCAATCCTAATTTCGGCTCATATCATTCTACGGCCACATTCAAACCATCTAAACTTTAATTACCCAATTCTGCGCTGAAAAAAGGCGGCTTGGCTTGACTGAAACAAAGAATGAATCAGCCACTGTACAATACAACTGTTCAGGAATTACCCACAAAAGTGAGATTCGAACCCAGCACATAGCTGTACACTGTAAAGACCCGTAACAGAAGAACTCCTAGTCATATTCTTTGACTAAAAAACTTTAAAAAAACAGTCACAGAAAACGTCTTTGATGGCAAATATAGAAGGGAAGAGGAAAAAGGAGTGTGGGTGATGATGAGTGTATAATTGATGTAACGTGCCAAGTCAGGTCTCACACATAAGCCAAAAGGATCAGAAAGAAGAAAGAAAGAAACCAGCTTTGTGTGAACGAGTTTATACCTAACTTAAAACGTCGGCTACTGTACTCACTGTTTTTTTTCCAAGTTCCTTCCCCATTTCCATTATTCAACACACCATTATCGCTTTCCAAGTTGATTAGACAAGGGCATCAAAATTATAGTAGGTGTGAAGTGTGATTTGTTTTGCCTGTTTGTTTCTCTAAATTGCAATTCTGGATTTGTCAAGTAAAACCAGGTTTAGACACCAAAATGAGTGGCATCATCTTCCTACTAATAGATGGAATTAGAAATCATACCCTGGTTTTGATATAATAAGGTTTTGAGTCAAATTCCAATTCCCCAAGATGCAAAACCAGGATTTCAAAACCTGGTTTTGTGATAATAAGGTTTTCACTCAATTCCAATTCCTGCAAACAAACGGGGCCTAACAAAGTCTACGCTGGTCAATCGTGCGCTTGTCACTCAGATTAGCTCTTGTTGGTAAAGCGTAACCATCAAACTCACCAAAATTAATGCAGCTTAATTACGCCGTAGGCGTTTCTATTTGAAAGAGGCCAGGCTAAGTTTTGCTATCAATGGTGTAGTTTCGTTTAGAGCCCTTGGACGACCATCCAACTGATCGTCACCGTTCATTGTTCATTGTTTTCAAGGCAAAAAGTTGATTTTCCAAACACCACTTTATTGTAAAATTCACGTGAAGCAGGAAGTCACGGCATTGAATTCATTAATAGTGACGTAAAACTGCTCGATGGATATGCTCATAAGCTGCATTTTCCATAATTTTTGTATGATAGGAAATGTGATGCAGGATTTTTGTGTTCTAGAAATCTATTAAAGCTCTTGGTAAACAAATCAATGTATATACGAAATACTTCACAATGT
>MU226361.1:3703214-3717351 GCA_018584345.1 Thuja plicata | reverse complement strand
ATCTGATGCTCTCATCCTCCACTATCTTGGATCTTAAGCATAACTTTTGGAACTCCTCAGTATATGCTTGGACATCAAGGTCTTTCTGCCTGAGGTTTTGTCTCTTTCTATGCATCTGAACTTCATAGTCATCTGGTAGGTAAGTCTGCTTCAACTTGGCTATATAACATACCCTTGCATGTAACAATAGGGTTCTTTCCCTCTTTCTCTCTCTCAGTCTAAACATATTTCCACCAAGTAAGTGTTGGTCCCCTCAACCTAGACTTAGCCACTTTTCAACTTCTGAGCATCTGTCACACCATCACATTCAAAGTGATTTTCAAGACTGTCTATCCAGTCCATGACTAGATCAACACCCATTTGTCCACTAAAAGGTGGCACACCCTCCAAGGCTTTACCACTTAAGGCCTTGAGTGCCTTCAAGAAGGTTTCCTCTGGTAAGACCGGATCAGGAGCAGGTGCTTCTTCTTCTAAGTCCAACTCCTTCTCCTTAGCTTCCTTTTCTTCTTTCTGGTCTACCTTATCCTTCACTCTGTCTTCTTTGTCTTGGACTTCTCCTAAGAGTTTCTCTAATTGGTTCAATATTTCTCTTATTAGTCTATTGTCCTCTTCTTGTTCTTCAACTTTCTTGGCCAATTCAGCATTGGTCACCATCTTGCTAGATGCACTTGACTCTCCACTTGATTCTTCAATTTGCAACATCAACTAGCTGTAGCACTTCTTATCCCAGATCTTGAACCTATTCTCTGATACCACTCTGATAGGGAGAAACTTAGTTACCTCCCAAGTTTTCTTGAACTCTTCTTAGGTCACTCCTAGGACCCTTAGAGTTTCCTCAATCCACCCTCCAAAACTTGGAAAGATCCAATTCTTTCCCTCCACTAAGAATCTTCCTATCTTGTTAGGTTCTCCATTCTTTGTTCCTTGCAAGAACTCCTCTCTACTATACCTCCCAAGCCCTAATCATAGTTTTGGATTTCAGGAGGGCCAGGGCTTCATTCAACTTCATTTTCCAATCCCAAAATGGGTCTCAAGTTTCCAAGTTAATCAATTTCTCCATTGCTCTCCATTTTCCTATCTTTTAGGCCTTGTAGCCTTTTTCACCAATTAGGCCTCCTAAAAAGTAGGAATGCACTATTTCGATGAAAACTTCTCAAAGAACCCCCAAATTTATTTTGGTAGTTCACTCCTACCACACAAGACTTTCAAGATTTTGGTGCTCTCAAGTCTCAACCCTGTCCGTACACCCTATTTTAGAAATAGGGCTTTTCAAGCTTTTTAGACCAGTCTTTGGTCTTTGGACTCAAAACTTGCTAACTTGGTTTCTTGGGCACTCCTCATTCTTGAGTACCTGCACAACATATATCAACACATTCATGGCCTTCTTGGCTCATGAAAACATCCCTCCTGCATTTACCAAACACTTCTTCGCAATCTTCCTAGTTGGGCTACATCCACAGCTCGCCTAGGGAAATACCTTAAAAATAGGTGTACTCACTTTCAGAGCCCTACATTCTAGATTCTTGAAGCTCCATGGACCTATTCTCTATCCCCAAGAGGCCATACAAAACCAATGGTGGGAAATGAAGTTAGGTCCACATCTTTGCCTCTCTGTCAAAACTGGAAAGCAAACTGTAGAAAAAAAACTAATTTACAAGATGCAAAAGAAAAGTAACTACAGAACAAAACAACTACTAGAATAACTCTATAACATGACCAACAATGGTCTCAGATGATCACAATATTAAATCTAATCCATGCACAACAAGAAATGAACAAAAATCTTCAAATTTGTTACTTTGTCATTCAAAAACTACTTGGCTCCAAACTCAAAAATCTGTACAATGACTTCCCACCCCTCAAATTAGGGTTTTCCTTCCTTATATCCCCTTAAAACATGTGCCTAACTCCTTGGATGGACTCAATCCAAATTAAACATTGAAACCCTTAAGACAACCAAAAAATGTTGTCAACAACTTTTAAAAGTTGCTAATGTTGCATAGCAACATTTTGACATCTTTTACACATTTGCAATTTTCAAGTGTTTTAACACTAAAATGACCTAACTAACCCTAGTTAGACTTCTTAGGGTATCACAGGACCCTAAAGACATGAAAAAATCAACTTGCCACTTGACCACATTATCAAGTACAATGTCAGTAATGAGCCAAAATGAAGTACTTTGACCTAACAAAAAGCATAATTAAACACTACTTCACACCACACTTGGTCCACATGACCTTATATAATTACAATGCCCTTCAAGAGGGTCTTTAACACTTTCACACACCAAAACAACATGAGGTCACCAACTAAATGGCTTCTCAAGGGTGCTCCTGCACCAGGGCTTCTAGTTTGTTTTTGGCTTGTAGTGGTCTTAGCCACACCACTAGTAGAATAATGGGACTAGATGAATCCTAGGGTGTGTTGAGTTAGTTTAGGAGGCCTTATTAGGTCCGTAGTGACTTTCTTTGCAAGTATGTCCAAATTTGTCTATTTGTATACATGTTGCCAATGTTTTGGCAAAAGTGGTATTTATGCATTTAGGGGTCAAATTGGACAAAAGAGTGTTTAGGAGACCTATTTGATGTTGTACTTAGCCTAGATATGCAATTGGTTAAGTTTCTTGAGTTGTTGACCAATTTGGATGCAAGAACCCTAAAATTTGTCAATGTTGTCATTGAAAACATTGACAACATTTCTTGCAATGATGTCTTTTTGAGAATTTGGGTTTCTAACTATCTGAAACCGTCAGGATAGGGTCATGGTCAACTATATAAGTCCCCCCTTGACCTTTGTATGGGGTTCGTTGATTTTTCAATTTATCTGTATGGACTGTGTTACTGAGAAACCAGTTACAGTTAAGCATTTTCTTTGCATTGTGGTGTTTAATGGATTGAACTCTACATTTTATTTGGTGCATGAGTTAGAGGGTCTAAATTATTGATTCTGTATGTGATTGGTTTTTATTTTTGTTCATATTTCCCTCCTTATGTAAAAAGTTTTATATTCTGCACTGGCACTGGTTTGAACCAGGTAGTTTCTCAAAATGGGGTCATAACTTGTCTTTCTATTGTGGAATCTCGGTGGGCTTTTGGAATTAGGAAGATGAATCCTTGTAAATATTGTATAGTGAAGGAGGGGCCCTAAGGAAAGCAAGCTATTTTTGTAGTGACGCCCTAGGTGAGCCAGAGTTGCATGGCTAGGGATCACGGAGAATTGCAGAGGTATTAGGAGGGATTGAAAGCATTGATTGCTTCAATCAAAGCTTGTGGGGAGGTGGACATATGTGTGAAGAAGTCCCAAATTCAATGGGAAGCTTTGTTGAGGGATCCCTTATGTTGCAAACAATGATTCTGATGGCTTTGCCCTATTTGAGTTGAAACCCTTAATTTTAGGCTCGTAAGTAGGACCCACTGTACAGACAACTTGGGAGGACAAGACCTATAAAATATTTTAGATCTCTATAAAGGGTGTCAGAAAAAAAAGTCAGTTTTCCATCTTGTTAAGGATAATTTCAAGTTATTTGGGAAAAAGTGTATGATTAGGCCTAATTGCTTTTAGCCCTATTTTGGGTGATTTTGATATGTTTCTTGGAACTCGTTTAGGGTTCTATTGCAAAGTGTGTTTGTAGGCTTTGGATTGGATCCAATTGACATCCTAGAGGCCTACCTCTCCATGTGGGATTGATCTTGATCATGTTGGATCAGTTAGTAAAGATGGTGCAAGAAGGGATCTAATGGCTAGGTGATGAGTGAATTGATTTCTTGATTGATGTATACAAGTTGAAAGGAGAAGGATCTTGTGCAGAGAATCCTTGGGAGATTAGGGATAGCCAAGAACCCTAATAGGTCAAGGAAGTGGCCTATAGGATACCCTAGAATGAGATAGGGTATAGAGAGAGACTTATAGTTACATTATCTCATTTTTCTAATAATGTTCAATATCAAGTGTATCTAAGACTAAGAAATGAACAACATCATATCTTAAAATATAGTAGGTACATTAACATGAAATACAGAAACTAGAAAGCTTAGTTGATGTCCAGAAGAGGTCAACCATGGAATAAACAAGTACACTGTACATAATTGTTTGGACCATGAAAAATGGGATCTCAATGACAACCTGCAATATTTTGCCATAGCGTGAAGATGGTATTCCAGACTTTCTCCATTGTAAACCAGGAAGAGTCCTTGGGGATCGATGTAGAAGCCAAGTAGAGGAAGCACATGCTGATATTTCAAGCTGCCTGCAATGTACAACTCTCTGCAGAATGCCTTACTAGATTCCTTGTCTTTCTTATATAAATACTTGACTCCAACTAATTTTCCATGCCTTAGCCCGCCTCTATATAAACAACTATATGCACCCCTCCCTAGCACCTTGTCTGCAAAAAGTTCATAACCATTCTTATTCACAATTCAAACTCTTCATAATCATAACATACAAAACCTCAAAGACCATTAATGCTAGAAAAATCTAAAGAAAATGAATGTTGGTTTTTCAAGTATAAAAATTTGTAGGGCCCTAATAAAAGATTGATTAAATAGGTACACCATACAAAGCCAAGAATGCTATAATAAAGAATACTCTCTTATTGTATGTGGAGAAGAATTAGGTTAGTCAGGGGTACTAGACATATTTTCCATAACCATTAATCAGGAAAAAGAGGATCAGTACAGTATACACAATCCTTATAACCCATTATGATTAATGTGAAAGGAAAAGGTACATAAATGTAAAACTCCATAAAATGTTGGTAAATGATTATCAAAAAAATTGATAATAATATCCATAACCATTGATCTCACATTAAACTTCACAAATAAAGAGATCCTCCTATGGAATGGAGCATTCTATCATTGTTCTTGTTTAATGATTCAATGAAACTCAAAAAATGGGAATAATGCCACATGAGCATCCACAAGAATACTCTCGAGTCCCTCCTCTAAATTGAGCATCAAAACAGTCACCCCTAGATTAGATGCCTCCCACTCCCGCTAAGACCTAAAGATGAATGTAAATGAGGAATTCACAGAGATAACATCCTCATTGTTGTTTTCTCCATTAGAATCAAACCCATTGCACCCATCGCACTCATCCTATGTATTCGCCTCTAGAAGCCATGCATTGTTATTGTCTTCCTTACCTGAGAAGTCTTTTCTGTGACCGTAGAAATACAACCCCATTCTCCATCGCTCAAGATTAATGCCCTAAATCATTTTATCAGGTGTTCAAGGAAGTATGCTTGATGCCATTTTTCATCTCAAACCTACGCCTTCTTACGCTTGCATGTAAAAGATATGCCACATGTACCTGCACACTGCCACGTCTCTCAAAGGCCTTATTTTCTACCCAATTTTTTTGACAGCGAAAATAAAAAATACTACCGGGAAAAATAAGAGAGCCAATCGGAAAATTGATATTAAAATTCAGAAATTTATTTTAATGGAAAATATTGCACGAACCATAGTATAAGTTAGATTTTTTACAAGTTGCACAGTTTCCGAGGCAGGAACTAGTAGGAAAAGAAGTTAGAAAATAATAGTCCCTGCCTATAGAAGGTCAATACTAATAAACATCTTTCATAATCACCACGAATAATGGATGTAGTTGCAAGTATACCATCAAGTTGTTGTAGCCTGTGAGTAGTTTGTGAGATTTGCAAATAAATTTTGGGGTATAATTGGTACGGTAAATTTATTAGGACTCTAAACTATTTTTCCCTCCTCATCAAGCTCTAATAACTCAATTTATGACAGAATTCTTCTCTAAACAACCTTCTTCAAACATGAAATATGAAAAATTGGACGTATTTGTGTTGACATAGGTAACTCCAGTTTATATGCTATAAATTGGAGAATAATAGACAACGCCCTTAATTGTTTGACAAAATCCCTTACAGAAATGTCAGCTCATGGAATGAGTTTGTTCTACAAAAATATCGACAACATTTTATGTGAAAGTTAGTTATTATAATAGTTTGTAAATAATTATAGTTGCAAATGCTCGAGTAGACATGCATATAAGAGGTGGTATCATGGACAAAGAGCCCAAGTTGTTTATCAGAAGGCCCCAAAAAGAAGTAATCTGAATCAAAAAATGAAGAGTGAAATGATGGGAGGTTTCTCATACAATAGGAGGTTTAGAATAGCGTATGAACATTCACTTAAATATTCAAAAATGTGGATTAGTAGTGAGACTTAAGAATCGCTTCATAGAGTATATCAAAACTTGGAAAATTTTATGCCAATGCCAATACATTCAGTGATGAAGAAGTTAGTCAAAATAAATGATTCAATACCGTTGTAAAACCACCATGATCTGCATGCACAAGATGGAAGGCACTAACAAAACTATGGTAGCATGTTCAACATACCAGAATCATTTGACAATCTGCCTAAAAGAAACGTCACCATCGAGAATAAAATGAAATTATTGTAGAATGTGTACAAGATGAAATACACAAGGAAGATATTCAAATTAATCAAACACTCTTGAGCTTATCCTAATATTGTAAGCTGTGTTATTTTTCTATGTATATGCATCCATGCGCATTTAGTAGATGAGAGTTGTACATGCTTGGGTCAAATTAATGGTATTATCTATATAGTTGATCAATTAGCTTCTATACCTTCATATCCGTGGAAGTTATCTTGAGAATGCCTTAAACCTTTTCATAAAGATGCAATTCAAGAATGTGATGGATTTGCATGTGTGTCCTCTTGGTATTGATGGATTGTATTTGAACACAGGCGGTGTATTTCTAAAACTATAGAAATGTTGCAAATTCTCAAGTCAACATGCATGGAAAATAGAGGAAAGCGAACAAGGTCCAAAGATAAATTCAACAAAGTTTTACCAACATTCTTCTCACTACACAACATGGAGTGTGCATGCATCAAATCATATCGCCAGGCATAGTTCAGTTGCATGTTATAATTGCAAGTATACAACATGAGACATACATGTAAAAATGTAGAATCTTGTGAACTGTTTGACAGAATTCCTCATCACAGAGAATGCAGAAGAAACATTCAAAGGGACCAGAGCCTGACCACTATATTATTTAGAAATATACTTCCAATGTAATGACATTAAATTAGGAGACTAAAATAGTGGTGACACGAATTACTCTCAATGTTTTAATATCATAACATTCTCTTGATAGTGTAAAGATGAGAATGGTGGATGACATTCATCTGAATCATTGCAAAGTTTTGTTCTTGAATGAATAGACAAGCATGAAAAAAATATTTATAATTACTTGGGTAGTTACACTAAGTAGTTATGTTAAGTGTTTTCCAAAGTAGTTATGAAAAATGGTTGCAGGTTGGTTATCAATGAGAGCCTATAAATACAAGGCTTTGGCATTGCAGGGGGGGGGATACCCTTACGGAGGGGAAAATCTGGAGAAATTTTCAGAGATATTTGGAATAACTTTTTGTTTGCAATGTGTGTATGAAGGATTTAGGGATTGTATAATTTCAAAAGATGATAAAGAAGACATATGTTCATATGTTCTAAATGTTCCTCTGTGTTATCATTAATAACTTATTGTATGTTAAGTTGGTAACCTTCTTAGACATATGCATAAATAATTGATAATCCATGTATTTGATGTAAAACATAAGAGGTACCCTTCCAAGCATTTGTTGACATATCATGAATTCTATTGCAAATTTTTGAACATCACTCATTAACCCCTCTCAAAAGAAATCTTGCTTAATTCTATAATAAGTTTTCAAGAATCCAAAGTGCCCAGCTACTAGAGAAGCACATAGTTCTACCAAACATATTAAACTTATGTATTGAATGAAAATAATGAATCTTATTTCTTGCATGAAAATTACTCATATTCCATATCCTAAAACATCAAATTCCATAATGAATGTTTTAGAAATATATAGAGTAGCTGAACTAGAGTATGCCCACAATAATTCTCATTCCTTGGTTGTGCATCAATTTTATCATGCTTTGTAAAAGCATCACCCTTTGTGAATTGAGTTGATGTCTTATGTAGCGAATACACTCAATGTTGGGTAGGGTTACCAGATTTAGAAAGATTTATCATGTCTTCCATTTGTTCATATCTTTCATAATAAATGCAGTTTTGAATTAGATAAGGATTTCCTTTTCATTTTTTATTTTGTCAAAAGAACGAAGAAATGATAGCTTATGATAGTAAATGAGGTTAAAAACTTGATAATGTATGAAAACAATACAAGGAATGCATGCAACCTTCACCTTTACCATTAAAAGTAAGTGGTTACTATGTCAAAGAACTTCTTTAGTCCACCAAATAGGATCACTCACATGGATCCATCCACTCTCAAGACGTAAAAAAATGGTCCAACCATAACTAATCCACTTGTGGTCCAACAGATTAGAGGTCTTTGCCAAAGATCCTAAACTTCGGGCTACAGTTTCTCAAGAGAGAAAGCTAAAGAGATAGATCCTTGCTTAATTAGTGTATACTTTGGATTCAGGGTTGCATCCATCCAAGTCATTGATTCCACATAGGTGCAAGGGCACAAGGGCTACAAGGGTCACTATTAAGACCTAAGGGGAAAATTATGAAGGGCTCGTATAAGCATGGTTACACTTCAAGGGCCTAATTACAAGCCTTCTACATCAACTATGAAATACAATGTTGTAGAGTAATATTTAGGGGAAAAAATAATGCAAATATCCATACCTTATAATACGAGGTCATTAGTTTTCACTAGTTTCAATATCCTAACTCAATATTGAGAATGAAACAAACTTTAATATGCATTCCATTTTTTTTAATAAATGTCGATCCCATGCACAACTATTGTTATTTGAGGGATATGTCAAATGGCAGGTAATAGGAAATGCATAAATATTTGCCAAAATGTTCAAGGAAGGAATATAGCTTGTAGGTGGTATCATTGTATTATATGTTTGTTGGCCAATCTCTTAACGTCAAAACCAAACCAAGTCTTCTTTATAGTAATTTAAAAAAATCAGTTAGGATCACCAACATAGCAATAAGACATCTTCTAGTAATTAAATTCTAATCTCCATCATGAAAGCCAAGTGAACCATCCACTTGACTACACCCGACTAGAATCACTCTCAATTTATTTTCTTATTTTTTTATAAATATAAATATTTGTAAATGTTCAATAAACAAGACTATGAGCATAATAAACTTCCTTTGGTTTAGAGGTAGTAATCACCCCTTTTTTTTACTATTGGTACAATAATTCCCTCCGCTTATGAAAGTCTCTCTTCTATGATGTTGTTCATTCTGTTAATATGCTAAACTCATTTTTATAGTGTCATGTCCAACAAATCACTCAGTCACCAACTCTATTGTCCTCTGACTTAATCTCCCTTTCATAACTAAGATACATATTTAGTGGTGCATGTAATGAGAAGCCCCTTGAATTTGAGATATGATTAGCATGCCTATGCATGTGATTATCATTTTCAATCTTCAATATCAGTTAGAAAATGAACTACCAGTTAATGATGAAAATGATAGAAGAATATGGAAGTAGTTTTGCTATGCTGGAAAATCCATTAAGAAGTGAAACATATATAATATCATCCCTAAAGCCTAATTAGAATGAGAATCCTTGATTCAACCACCACCATTCATCTAGCTCCCTCGTCAATATACTTCAAATATTTGATACTATTTTACGTTGAAATTTCCATGCTATCCTTATTGCAATAGAAATAGACATGTTGTACATGGACATATTATATATTGTATATTATTTCCTTCGCAAACAAGAAGCCATCACTCTAACACCACCCTTTATCAATCTCCTTTGACATGATTTTTTAATCATGACATGTCAATTCCTAGAACTATAGTTTCCCAGCCACCCGGTCCTATGTGTGGGGTTGTGGGGGGGGGGGGGGGGGGGGGGGAGNGGGGGGGGGGGGGGCTAAAGGGCCATCCACCCCTTATAGTGCTTTGCTTCATCAAAATAATTGGTGAAGGCCTTTGAATCCACTATTGTCCCCACGAATGCATACTTAGATTTTTCCACCTAAAGTGGTGTTGATTTGTATTTTTGATAGTCATTTATAGTTCAATAGCCCTACTATTCAAAAGTCTCGATTCTACATGGTGTTCACGTGGGTATAGGGCTGCAATAGATTCTATATTCTATATGTAACATGTAGGGTGGGAGAAAGGATCCACTTCAATAGCTATGATCCCATAAAAGCCTACTATTTTACTGTCTTAAGGAAATTTTATTTCTATTATTTACTTGATGCTCATTTCCTTCTCAGTTTTATGAACACTTACTTATTGGTCTCATTGTTCTAAATTTTCTACATGTATTCATGTAAGTATGTATATATAAATAAATATGTATATGTATTACATTATATGTAATGGGGGGCATGAGATACATGGTTGTCGAGTTGAGAACTTAGTTTTCAAATTGACAACATTTTAATCCTTTTTTCTATTTTATGGGATAGTGACAAATGTTATTGACTATCCTTAAAGACAATGACCTTGCAACTTATGACTCCATGTTTGGGAGAGTCATCACACCATTACCCTAAGAATCTTGACCTTTTATTCTCATCAATTATACATGCTAACATAATTCTAAACTTTGTCCCTACACCCTTCCAATCCACTTATCCAATTCAATCACACTTCTACAGAAAACAAATCAACTTACCATAATATTGTCATTCAGAGACAACCATTTTTATCTCTGCAACTTTGATTGATTCACCTCCATAACAGTATCCTCTATCTCCTCCAAGAATCTTCCTTGTGGTAGAAACACATGTCTTCATCATCCTTAAGCCTCCATGGCCCAAACTGACTTTAAGTATGGACAATTTAACAGTCAAACTTCTGACTGTGAGAGTCATTCTTTCCTTCCCTCTATGGTAGTCCATTAAATCCTCTGACTTCATATCCTATGCATTCAATGCATGGTTCTCTGCAAATGAGCAGTGATGTAACAAGTTCCCTCTATCATCCCCCACACATGAAGATTCTTTATTCAACGTGAAAGTTTCAAGGAAATTACATTTTTCCTCTCTCGGCTTACCCTAGAAGAGGGTTTTAAGTGTTTTTACTAAAAATCAGATTTCTCCTTCTATATAGTCCCAAATGGAATGATTCCACCACTAAATGAAAGCTAGTTCATGACTCTAACACCTCCAATCAATAATAATTTAAGAAAAAAACATTAAAGTGGTACACAATGCAAGGAAAGTGACTATATTCTGGAAAATCAGAGAAATTGCAAAATTAAAACACTTTTTTATTGCTTCAAACTTTGTATATATCCTTTTCTCTTCGACCAAATAGTTCTCTCTCCTGCTTTTAAAATGTAAATAGTTCTCTTAAAGACCAAATTTAGACCAACTACTTTGGAAACACTTCCAAAATTCTTTAGAAACTGACTCAAATAGTCCAAAACTGATTGTTTTTCCTATTTAGACTTATTAAAAAAGTTGAAAATGTTGTCAAGTTGACAACTAAAGTTGTCAACTCGACAACTACAAGCCTCATTAATGTTAAAACACTTTCATAAGCCTAAAAACTATAAACCAGCACTATAATACTAACCTTAAGGTTATTTAGACCTTATAGTGACCCTTTAGGCCTACTTCGCCAATTTGGGCAATTACATTCATATAATGTTTTTAAATACAACCAAATGGCTTTAATAGCCACACACATTATGTGTTTATGTTTTTAAATACAACCAAATGGATTTAATACCCATTCTCTCTTATGTTCTATGTTTATTTCTCTTCAAGTGTTTTTTCTTGGGGACATTTCATAGTGGATTGATTTTCTGCAATAGGAGATGCATCTCATTAGGATCCTACTACTGATGAAAACATTCTGTCATTTCCTGGTTCTTCCCTAGTTACTAGCATGGGATCATTGAAGATCACTTTGGTCTTTACTGAGGAAGAAACACTTCCATTAAAATTATTGCAGGTTCCAGGTACTTTAAAATTATTATTATATTAGTTTGATTGTAATTTACTTATTTATCACTCATTTTTGGACTAATGATTTCATGATTTTTTTTTGTAGGAAATAACGTTTTTTCTTATAAAAATATGAATGAGCTTACATTAAAGATATTTGGGCCCACCATATGTAAAAGGTGGGACATCATATTTGAACTAACCTTATTCGACTGTTTTCATATCATATCATTGCTAGAATAGTTTTCCTTTCATCCATTTCTTGAATTATATTAAACATAGCTTCAGTTCATTTAAGAATATAGCAAGTTTGTTTTTGCTTAAAAGGTGGAATGACCAAGAAAAAAAGCTAAAAGATGAGCTCACAGAGCATTTGGTTGAGCTCTTTAAAGATAAAGTATTTGCAAAATAAAAGGTCCTTGAGAAAGCTGGCCAATATCTCAAGTATATGAGGGACCAGTATAGAACACATTTAAAGAATAACCCAAAGTAGGAGTGTCCCCCAATGATTCTGGAGCTAGAATAGAAGGACCTCATTTTGGATGTGAAGGAGAAAGTTGAAGTGAAAAAAGGAAATACGCCAATAGACACCAGAAGAAGGTATGTGATACTATTAAGAATGTAATTATGTACTACTTACTGATCTTTATATTTATATAATCTAAGATATTTAAAAAAATTCATAGACTGATGGACACATCAAAGGAAACTAAGGTCAGACTAGAAAAGCATGGCCAACACAGACTCGGCTCTGGCGGTTATATGAAACTTGCTGCATGACTTGTAAGTAACAATAAATCAAATATCAAATTGAAATATTTATAAATTGCAAACAATTTGGTTTAATCTAACAATACAAGAAAAATTAATGATATTAAGCAAAAATGCAGGGATCTAAATTCAGTGTGGCGCCAACGAAAGATGACAAAAGAATTGCCTTCCAGCATGGCTATGTAGTTGTGGTTGAATGCCTACGATATTCCAGTTCATCGGTCACACATGTAAATAGGCTAAATGAAAATGATATCAAATTGAATACTTGAGCAATAATCTATTAATTTGATGTTAATTTCCAACGTAAAATGAATATTTTTTGTTTTAAGTAAGCAAGCAATGATAACAATGTCTATGACATTGCAATGCAGCCTGCTAATCCTGGAACACAACCTACACATGCTGAAGGTCCTATTGTGCATCTGAGTGGTGAAGGTATTCATTTTCTATTCCATTTTTTTTAATGTAATTATTGATACATTTAAACATCTTAAATTGAAATTGCTATAACCTTTTTTGTTTATATTTTAGGGCCTGTTTGTTTTGCGAAATTGACCAGGAATTGGCATTTCTGAATTGCGGAATCGTTCAATTCAGTGTTTGTTCCCAAAATGAAAAATTGGAATAGGTTTTTGCGAATTCTAATTTTGGGTCATTTTGAGCATTCCACAATTCCACCTCAGACCCTGGAATTGGAATTGGAATTGAGAGTATTATTTTGGGAAGGAAAATCCATTCCCATTTTTGTGTCAATATTATATTGCTATAAGGATGTATATATATACATGTGTGTATATATACACGTGCATATATATACAAGTGTGTATATATACATGTGTGTATATGTACACATGAGTGTATATACACACGAGTGTATATACACACATGAGTGTATATACATACATGTATATATACACTCATGTGTGTTTATATACACATGTATATATATACACACATGTATGTATAATAATACACACGTGTGTATATGTGTGTATATATGTGTGTATATGTGTATATATATACACAAATGTGTGTATATATGTGTATACAACACGTGTGTGTATACACACATGTGTGTGTATATATACACACATGCATATATATAATATATATACATGTATGTATATATACACACGAGTGTATATACACATATGTATATATATTATACACACGTGTGTATATGTGTGTATGTGTATATGTGTGTATACACACATGTGTATATATATATTATTATATACACGTGTGTATATGTGTATACATATACACACACACACACATATATACACACGTGTGTACATGCACACACACGTGTGTATACACACACGCGCGTGTGTACATACACACACACGTGTGTATACACACACGCGCGTGTATGTACACACATGTGTGTATATACACGCGC